>BSBM01004537.1:0-46092 GCA_027924585.1 Larix kaempferi
CCTATTTTTCTTCCACACTCCTCTCTTTCTTTCCCCTCCTATTACTATTCTCCTTCCTCTGCCTCTCCCTCCCTCTCAACCTTTATTACTCTTGATTTCCTATTTTTCTTCTACCCTTCTCTTACACTCCTCTTTTTATTCCCCCTCTTCTCTTTGTCTTATTATTTTTCTTCTACCATCCTCTTCTTCTCCCTCTCACTCCTCCCCCTCTTCCCCTCTTAAGATCCTCTTGTTCTCTCCATCTTCTCTCCCTCTTCATATTATTCTTCCCCTCTCCTCTTATTCTCCCTCTCCCTCCCCCCCTCTTCCTTTTATTACTTCTCTTGTGCCTCATATCCTTGTTCCTCCTTGGTATTTATCTTCAATGCTCCTCTTCCTCTTGCTTCTTTTCTTACACTGTCTTATTATTCTTTTTCTCCATATCCTCCCACCCCTCTTCCTTTCCTCTTCATCTATTGCTCCCCCTCTCCTAAAATTATAGCTAAGGATGTTGTATATAGTACATTAATGTTTCATTTTAAAAGTGTTAGATTTCCTTAAGTCTATGTTGGACATGCGTTTTGTTTTTGTTTTTTGTTTTCGTTACAAATCCATAACCCAATGGAGAAGGCGATAGTTTAAGAACTAATTCCAATGGTAAAGTCGATAAAAGAGTAAGGCCAAGGAATCATGGATAATCATGCCCCATCACCTGAAGATTATAAAATAATCATTGAAGGTTTTTTAATGGAAAAGGAACCCCACACATGGATCTTTGACCTCCAATTCAACCCAGTGCTATTGATGGTGGTTGGTATTATGTCTCCAACTTGGAAAGCCCCCATGCTAAATACTACATAACTACACATTAACTATGTGTATAATGGGAAAAAGAGATACTATATATGCCCCTCACTCACTTCATCATTTATTTCGATTCTCACTCATGCAAGGGAAATTGTTATGCACTGCATGTGATTTTGGGAGTTGTGAACGTGAATGCATTCTATACTATTGCACTCAATTTATGAATGGATTTGGACCACAACCACACATATATGGTGGATTTTTTATCACAACAAAGTATTCAACCCTATTTTGATATAGAATTCACTTATTGTGCATTTATAAGCATTTAAGGAGCAATGTTGTTTGACGCGTAGTCTAAAAGTTCTACATTTTGGAACATAAAATTTTTATTTCTCCAGCAAAATTTTGAAAAAATCCAACAATGTTTTAAAAAATCATGGTTACAACTGTCAAACTCTGAATTTTTGGGTGCCCCATGGGTTTTTCATAGTGTTAAATCTGTTTCTACCATCAAAATCGCCATTAAAACACAATTAAATTCAATTTTTGCAAAATAAAAAACACCGGATTCCATTGAAAAGCCCCCATCCGGGCCAAATCGTCAAATTTTTAGACAACTCCCATTGTTTGATGATGGCAAACTAAATTTATTTCTTCACCATAATGTCGGTCACCTATATTTATTGTACACCACGTTCTTCTTACTTTTCGTTGAATAAAATGTATATGCATTTGTTGATGTTATGCATGTAATGCAATGCAATGCTTAAGAAATAATAACAAAGGAAGTGTAGCTATATTTGTTATCTTTTGAAAGTTGATGCTATTGGTTAGTTGGTTGACTACTAGTCGACACCTTTCCTTGAAGATTGTTCGGGTACATAGGGTACTACCAAAGGACCGAACACCAAGAGCAACCACTTCACACAAACAGATCACAGATCAACACACCGATGTTTTGACGTGGTTTAAACCCTCTTGAGGGAAACACTCCACGGCCCCGGCCAAATAGCTTCTACGGGACAATTTATTATGCAAAGAAAGAAAGTTACAAATGAGCTTCTCATAATCGATCAACTAAACAATGACCCTCCATTCTCTTTAAATAGAGATCATGGACCAATCGGGTGTTAAGCCACGGATCAAGGTTAGGTATGCTCTAAGAGAAATTGAGCCATCGGATCACTCTATGTCGGGAACATATCGTGACTGTTGGATTAAGTATTTATAATTGCATACTGATGCATACTAAAGAAACACACTTTCCCTAACGGATATATTACACAAGTTGATCTTAACTAACTCCTAAGTGTCTAAATATCCTAACATCCCCCCTTAAGAACAACTTGGGATCGGATTGAAGGATTTACAAAAGTGACACTATTAGGAGAAGGAAGGAGGCATTAGATCCTATCCCCCCTTAATGACAAGTTCCTGAAATCCTAACATAGATCAAAGTTTAGAAAACTTCACTTCTGTTAGAGACTTGGTGAAGATGTCTGCAACTTGATCATCTGTAGGGCAAAAGAGCACTTCAAGAACATGATCATGAACAAGATTTTTGATGAAGTGCATATGTAGCTCAATGTGTTTGCTGCGTTGATGTAGAACTGGATCTTTGGCAAGCTTGATGGCACTTTGATTGTCGCACCAAAGTGGAGTAGGCTGCTGCTGCTCAAATCCGAACTCTGAAAGGATTTGTCGAAGCCATAAAGCTTCTTGACTGGCATTAACTGCGGCTCGATATTCTGCTTCTGCTGAACAAAGAGCAAGAGATTGTTGTTTCTCACAAGCCCAAGTGATAGGTCCAGATCCCAGACTGAAAACATCACCTGCAGTAGACTTCCGATCATCAGGATCGCCGGCCCAATCTAAATCAGTGAAACCAACCAAGAAAGGTTTCCCCCCTGTACTGTAATGAATCCCAAACTGAACTGTACCTCGAATATATCGAAGTATTCTTTTAGCTGCTTTCCAGTGACTTTCATGAGGTTTCTGCATATAACGGGCAACACGACCAATGGAAAAGGAAAGGTCAAGACGGGAATGAGTCAAGTATAAGAGACTACCAACAAGCTAACGATACAAGGTGGCATCGACTTCAGGTGAAGTACAAGTGGCAGAAAGTTTGACTCCAGACTGGAAGGGAGAAGGGGCTGGTGTACAATATTCCATGTGAAAGCGACGAAGAAGGTCACAAGCATACTTAGACTGAGAAAGAAAGATTCCTTCTTTGGTTTGCAGGACTTGGAGACCAAGAAAATAATGCAAATTTCCTAAGTCTAACATTTCAAAATTTTGCTTAAGACTGGATTTCACATGGGTTATAAGCTTAGGGTCATTACCAGTAAGAATAAGGTCATCAACATATAGAACAAGTATGATGAGATGGTTTCCTACTTTCTTGGTATAGACATTGGGGTCAGAATGGCATCTAGAAAAACTAGTGTCAAGGAGAAAGTTATCCATTTTGGCATACCAAGCTCTAGGAGCTTGCTTAAGGCCATATAAGGATTTCTTAAGGAAACAGACAATGATAGAGTTATTATGAACATATCCAAGAGGTTGTTCCATGTAAATTTCCTCCTGTAAATCACCATGTAAGAAGGAAGACTTGACATCCATTTGATGGACTTTCCAGTTGTGTAAGGCTGCAAGGGAAAGAACAAGGCGGATGGAGTTCATTTTGGCGACAGGAGCAAAGGTTTCATTGTAGTCAATCCCTTCAACTTGGGAAAAACCTTTGGCAACCAACCTTGCCTTAAGTCTTTCAACACTTCCATTTGATGCATACTTAGTTCTGTAGACCCATTTACATCTGACAAGTTTTCTTCCTTTTGGAAGAGGTACAAGATCCCAAGTATCGTTCGTCATTAAGGAACGATATTCTTCATCCATAGCTGCATCCCAATCTGGATTTCATGACGCTTCTGCAAAGGTTTCTGGATCATGATTCTCAGAAACTTGAGCCAAAAGAGAAGAGGCTCGTTGAAACTGAGAACGTTTCGTCGTTGATCTCTAGGATCACCGACAAGATCACCAGCTGCTTCACATGTTGAACGGACCCATCGAGGAAGCACGTGTGCTGGTGCAAATGGAGGAACATGAGCAGGCGGAGGTGGATTTTCA
This sequence comes from Larix kaempferi, assembly GCA_027924585.1. Classification (NCBI taxonomy): domain Eukaryota; kingdom Viridiplantae; phylum Streptophyta; class Pinopsida; order Pinales; family Pinaceae; genus Larix; species Larix kaempferi. The sequence goes on from BSBM01004537.1 coordinate 3,919, forward strand.
TCCTCACTGTCATCATCAGAAACTGGAGTTGGAAACCTGTCAAGGAAGTTGGAAGAAGAAGAAGAAGGCACAAACGTTGAGTCAGGCTCACATGCCAAAGATGGCACAATCGCCGAGTTAGGCTCGCAGGCCAAGAGATTTTCATCAAATTTAACATCTCTTCTAATGATTATATCATGGGAATGTGGTTGAAGAAGTCTATAACCTTTTACATCTTCAGAATATCCAACAAATATGCACTTTTCACTTTTAGGCTGCAATGCTTTCTGTTTTTCATCCGGAATGTGAGCCCATGCTTCACTACCAAACACACGGAAGTGACTTACATCATGTTTAGTTTTACTCCATGCTTCTTCCGGTGTGATAGCTTTTAATGCTTTAGTGGGGGTGCGATTCACTATGTAATTTGCACAATTAATGGCTTTAGCCCAAAATTGAAGACTTGGTCCCTTAGATTGGATCATACAATTAGCCATTTCTTTTAAAGTGCGGTTCTTCCGCTCAGCTACACCATTTTGTTGTGGTGTATATGGAACAGTGTGCTATTGTTGGATGCCTTGTTTAGTGCAGAAAGTAGTGAACTTTTTGGTAACATATTCTCCTCCATTGTCAGATCTTAACTTAATAATTTGATGACCAGATTGTTTTTCAACAAGGGCCTTGTAGGCTAAGAACATGTTAAATACTTCGCTCTTAAGTTTTAGAAAATAAACCCAAGTGCGTCTGGTGTAATCATCAATGAAAGTTAAGAAATATTTGAAACCAGAAAAGGAAGCAGATGGAAGAGGACCACACAAGTCACTATGCACAAGCTCCAAGGGAACCGAGGCGTGCCAAGAGGCACGTTTGTCAAAACTGTCCTGATGATGTTTTTTGAGTACACAACCGGAACAAACACCATCTCTGCAAGATACCATCGGAAGACTTGTCACCATATTTTCTTTACATAGTTGTTGCAATGAGCGATAATTTAAGTGACCAAATCGCTCATGCCAAAGTTTGCTCAAGTTATCACTATGAGCAACAAAAACTGAAGGAAAAGGTGATGACCCAAAGTTGTTGAACTTGTACAACCTAGTAATATCATCAACAATTCCGGTAGCTAGGACCTGTTGAGGATCTTTAAAATCCTTGATTACAACTTGGTGAGGTGTAAAGGTCACAGTTTTACCTTCAACAGAATGAGTGATCTGATAAACTGATAACAAATTGCAGGAAATTCTTGGAACACATAGTACATCACTAAAATGACCATTATCTACTGGAACTGTTCTAGCTCCTACAACACTTAGAGATCTATCATCACCAACAAATATTTGTTTGGTGTTACATTCATGCATAGTAGAAAAGATGGCTTGATCCTTAGCCATATGATAAGATGCTCCAGAATCAATGAGCCATTCATTTGAAGTAGAAGAAGAAGATGCATTATAAGAATAACCAGAAGCACAAAGTGCATGTCCATGAGAGGTAGATTCTGAAGGCGAATCTAGGCTGATGTGGTGCTTCTTCATTGCTGCTTCCAAGGTTTCCATCTTCTTGAAACACTTGGATTTATCATGATTATCTTTCCCGCAATAGTTGCAATGACGCTCAGTCTTCTTGCTTTTGGGCTTGGATCCTTTGTCATTTTTTAAAGAAGGAGCTGACTGAGACGGTTTAGGACCCTTGGTTGACTTATTATTGCGAAAATTTTGTTTCTTGAGAGGCTTGGACTTTTCTTTCTATTGGGACAATAAGGCTTTCCCAAATGTATCTGCATTGTTGATTATTCCAAGATGGATGAGTTTATCTTGCTCTCTAATCAAGGAATCATAAAAGGATTCAAGACTAGGTTCTTAATAGCTAGCTGCATTCAAGGATTCTTTCATGGAGTAAAATGTAGATACAAAAACAGAATATGCAGGTCCAAGTTTTGAAAGAATATGATAGATGCATTGCTTGTCTTCCCTCTTAATCTTGCATTCTTCACATAAGAGTTTAAGAGTTTTGTACTTAGATAAATAATCTTGAATGCATGAAAAATCATTTGGATTTAAAAAAATCAACTCATTTTCGAGTTGGTGCCCTCGAATTTCATTGTGTTTACCAAACACAGATTCCAACTTGTCCCAAGCAGCATCAGGTTCATCAATTTCAGATATGTGGAATCACAAATCAATAGAGATTGACATCCCAATCAATCCACGAGCTTCGTCACATCTATTTTCCCATTTTATTTTATTATCATCATCAGTGGGTTATGTTTTTTTCCCTGAGGTAATTCTGAAAAGTCCCCTACTTCGTAGAACATCCTCCATACGAGATTTCCATGAGAAATAGTTGAAACTGTTAAGTAGAATATCACAAGGGGCGGCCATATTTGTAAATTAATGGCTATAAAAGCATAAACCAATAGTCTAGATGCGAAGAGCTTGAAAAAATAGGCAGTTTCAAAAAAAACGGCACTGAAAACGGACTTCGGATGATGAAGTTACGCTTAAACAAGAAACTGTTGAAGATGTCCCCAATAATGACGTGGCACATAGAGAATGACCAGCTAAAAAAAATGACCCCCCTCTTCCCAAGATGGACATTTTACAATCACTTTACAAGACAGTTGCTTTAAGTGAATCACTTTTGTAAAATAAGTGATTTCACTTTTACAATAATATTACTTTTAAATAGTGCAACAATAAAAAAGAACTTAAGTGACTCACTTTTTATTTATTTTTATTATTTAAGTGAGATGCACTTTTATAATAAAGTAACTTGAAAATAGAAATTACATGCACTTTTTCTTTTAAAAGTAACTTCCTAAGACTTGAACTCAAGACCTATTAAGGAATAAACCAACTTTGAACCAAGTGAGCTAGATTAAAAGGTATGTAAAATATGGGAATGAGGAAGGATTTTTTTTTTTTTTAACTCTTCTTGCTCGGTTTCCGTGTTGCCTTTTTTCCTGCAAATCACACCACAAACCGAAACAAAAAAAACTTTTCCACACTTGTGGACTTAGATCTCGTTAGCTTTCTCGGAAAGTCTGCGTTTTCTCTCTGTTTCTGATTTGCCGAGATCGCGCAAGGTGCACGGCAAAGAGCATACACAACCGAGAAAAACACTTTCCCTTTCTGTTTCTAATTTGCCGAGATCGCTCAAGGTGCACGGCAAAGAGCATACGCAGATAAGGAAAGCAACAATCCGAAACCAAAAAAATCTAATAGTAAAAAATGATGAAATATGAAATTTTTTTCTTTTAAAACAGAAAATAAAAAAATGCGTCACTGTAACATTATACCTTCAGATCTGATGAAATACGCGTTTCTGGAACAACTGGGAACCGTTTTCGGTCAAACAAAAACTATTTCCCAATGGAAACGACGCTCCGGACGCAATGGAACACCTCCCACAGCCCAGAAATGCACAGAAATACCAAAACCAGAAACCCTTTCGAGTTTCGGCAACAACAGTTCAAGATCTAGATCATAACCGGAAGCGGCTCTTCATAAAATATCTGATACCATGTTCGGGTACACAGGGTACTACCAAAGGACCAAACACCAAGAGCAACCACTTCACACAAACAGATCACAGATCAACACACCGATGTTTTGACGTGGTTTAAACCCTCTTGAGGGAAACACTCCACGGCCCCGACCAAATAGCTTCTACGGGACAATTTATTATGCAAAGAAAGAAAGTTACAAATGAGCTTCTCATAATCGATCAACTAAACAATGACCCTCCATGCTCTTTAAATAGAGATCATGGACCAATCGAGTGTTAAGCCACAGATCAAGGTTAGGTATGATCTAAGAGAAGTTGAGTCGTCGGATCACTCTATGTCGGGAACATATCATGACCATCGGATTAAGTATTTACAAATGCATACTAAAGAAACACACTTTCCCTAACGGATATATTACACAAGTTGATCTTAACTAACTCCTAAGTGTCTAAATATCCTAACAAAGATTATTGACCTTATTCTTGATTTCTCTTGTCTTCTTCTAGTAAATCTCTTCAACATGTCTTGTATTTCCACAATATCAACAAGTATTCTTCTTCTTACCTTTCATAGTCAATGGTTTATCATCATCCTTCTTCCAATCAATTTGGTTGACACAATACTTATCATGATAACTGCCATGATCTTTCTCTCTATTGAGTCCTCTACCTCTTTATTTGCAGTTTGACTATTGACATTTTCCCTTGAGATCAACATGAGGTTGTTTCATATTTTGAAGTTTACCTTCATCAAACAAGTTTCCCTAATTAACAAACCACATAAAGAATCAAAGGTATCATCCTTATCTTATTCTTTTTTAGAATTCCAACTAACATGGCATGTCAAACAAAAAGCATCATAAGGTGTTTTTGGATTCATCAATATCAATTCTATAAGATAGTTGTCTTTATTAGGAAAATATTTTCCACATTCACCTGATTTTCACCAAATATCCTTCACATGGGTCAAATAGTCTTCAATCCTATAAAATGGGAGAGAATTAAGAGAGTCGAGTCAACTCTTTCTCAATCTACATAACCTAACTTTAATAAATCGTGTTGAACAAAATCTTTGACTTCTTCCAAACTTGATTTGTATAGTTGACCCCACTTGTATGAAAGTGAATCTCTCTATAGATCTAGGTTGTCAAGACTCCCACATCCTCATCCTTCTTCCTATTGATAATGAACTTCTCAAGCTCATCCTTAAGGTTTTGAACTACAAATTTTGTAAGCCATGAAAGAGAAAACCTTCATCTATCTATATATTTCATCCACTATAAATATAGAGAGGAAACCACATGTATACCTTGTTTATTCTTCAACAATGTTTCCATTATTTTTCCCACATGCCATAGTTATGCCCATTTGTAACCAAAGGTTCTTACTTAGAGCTCATAATCACCTTGCAAAATCCCAATCGAATCTCGAAGTCCAAACCTATGTCAATCTACTAAATATATTTGACTCATAGTAGTACATGTGAAAGTAATGTTCTCCAAAGTGACTTGTAGACAACGAGATGAATCTCAAACCAAAAGCTCTGATACCATGTTGGAGAACTAGAAGGAATTACAAAAAGGAATAAAAATGAATTTCAAGAAGAGGTGGCATTCATAGACACTATTGGAGCGCCAAAACACAAGTGAGCCTAGCTCAACATATGGAAAATGTTACTCAATAGACCAGTCCAGAGTATCATCTATATATAACTCAAAGCATAAATAACTCCCATAAAATAAGGAAGACATATTCAACTATGATTGCCTTAGTCTCGTCTATATATCCTACTTTTTTGCCTCAAGCTATGCACCAATCAACTTAATTGAGACCACCTTTAGTCAATCTAATCAACCAGTCGACCACTCAATTGACCTTCCAATGTGGATATAATTACACAATTGTCTCCAAAGGATCTAGAGATGGGATGAACTTGTTTTTCAACAAAAGGGCATGTAGCAATGATTCAAAAGACACATTTGAGAGGATTCATCCAATTTTTGTGTTGACAACATTATGTGAGCATGGCTTGTAATTCCTCCAAATGTTTATCCCTCTTTTTTTAGTAACTAGTGAGATCATTTAAATAGGACAAGCATTTATGTGTAATATCATGAAAAGCATAAGGCATTCCCACTAGAAAGTGGGTATAACATTTTTAAGCCCAAAGAACATGACCTGATAAATAAACATGAGACAAGGTGTAGTGAAATTCATCATGTACTAATCTTTCTTGCTGATCAAGATTTGTTTGTAACAAAAAAATGCATCCATGAAAGAAAGGACTTCATGTATGGTATAAGTATCAATGAGTTGATTGATCAAAGGTGTCGGATCATTATCCCTTAGGTATGCTTTGTTTAGATTTTAAAAAATTACACGTGATGGTCTCATGTTTTTTCTTAATTGAAATGGGGCTCAAACCCCATGAAGTACAATGGATTGGATGAATAAAGTTGGCTTTCAACAATTTGTCAATGATATCGTACACATTCCTCGAAATGACTAGACATTGTTTGTGTCCAATGACATGATCATCATGCCAAGTGTATGTTCGGTGTTCCATAATAACATGGATCATGCTAAACATTTCCTCACAAGAACAAGGAAAGATGTCATGAAACCCTTGAAATAGGCTCTGTAAGAAATGATTTCTTTAGACATATATTCAACCCCATAATAATGTTTTCAATGACCCTAGTTTTGATGAAAATGTCAATGGTTGTCGATTTATAATTATGAGCCAAATTACCCTCCTTGAATGCACCACATGTAAGTGTAGGGTGTTTGAACCAATCAACATATTTGAAAGGAATTAAATATTTAGACTCCATTAAGAAGAGTTCCAAATTGTTATGCATTTCCTAATAGAGCCAGTGATGGAGGGCATCGTGGGATTCCTTCATAAAAATAATGGTATATAGGAATTTATCATTAGGAAAAATTGAAAATCCAAAGAATTGTAAGATTGATATTCATTTAATTGTTGATGAGAAGATACATGAAATCACTAAGTACCTAAGTCCAAACAAGGGTCATCAAGTGGAACACGCACAATTATAACTATGGTAAAAAAGGTAAAAATAGGGTATGTGATCACATATCATACTTGTGAGGGTGGACCATGATAAGAAATGATAAGTCCTTCAGAAACGTCAGGGCTAACATATGTCGAAACAAAGGAGGATTCAACAACACCTAAGAAAAGTAAAACCTTATCGAGATATAGGTTTGTTTGGGATACAACTTAAGTAATCTAGTTTACAGTCACAATGCATCCTTCATTGAGGGACTGCATGATATAAAAGACACGTGATGCAAACTCCTTCGTTGCATGCATGTAATTTCTCCCTAAAATTATATTGCAGTTGAGTAGAGTATCAACTAGGGTATTTTTTCTTGCTAATTTTGTATGGAGATTCACAAGATGCCTTGTGGGTGAATTGTCCTATCATCAAAGTTTTATAAGAGCATAGTGGATCGGAGAATATTTGGTAAGCCTAATTTCTTCCATATTGCTGGAAACATAATGTAGGTTGATTTCCACTCATCCATGATGCACTTGTGACTAACAAGGTCTTTAATGGTGACCAAAATCTAAAAGTGAAGGATGGAGATGAGTTTCCGAATTATTCAAATTGAACATGATCAACCTAATGTCTAAAGGATTGTCTCCCCCATTAACATTGAACAATTCCTTGCATTGAGTAGGGCATGTTTGTAGGACCTCCAAAGTAGACATGGAAGGAAGAGATTGATCTAAGTCTTCAACAATGCTATAATTATGGGTTATCCTAACAAGGGCATTGTGTGTAGTCCTTCTTAAGGGAATATTGGGCACATGAAGTGTAGCGTCAAATGACGGCTTAAGAATGCACAATGGGCCATTAGTAAATAGATGCATATTCTCATTATTAGATACTCTTAGTTGGGTATTTCATAATTGTGAGTACGTGTTTAAAGGTGCTTAGATTTAGCAATATAACTATGTTAGTAGGATCCTTCACCCTGATGTGGTGGATTTGAAAAAAATAAAATGTTAGGGGCTTTAGTGTATTAAAAAACTAAATTCCTCCCAAGGAAGGGTTTATGCAACACATGAGGTAGTTCATGGGTGTTTTGATTGGGTAAGTGAGCCCTTAGACATTGAATTTCTTACAATTCGTAACATAAAGATGAGCCAAGTTAACATTTGAAGAGGAAAAAGATGCCAAATTCACTGAGCTGCCATGTCTAGAGGTAGATGTTATTGAAGCTACTAATTAGGCTTATCTTATGAGGAAATATGTTGTATGGGATGCCCCATGGATAGAATATTTATAGATACAATAAGACCTAGGCTAATTATGTAAAACTTTGTTCAAGCATCAATATTGGTACTAGACTTATTCCATCTCTTCAACCTCAAGGATCACATCCTCTTTGTCTACAGATCATTGCATAACAACATCCTTGGAAATTAAGGATGAATGGACTATAATAACCAACATACCAAGAATTTATCCTCTAAGTGGATCTTACACAAACTCCTCTTGCATCTCCACTCATTAATGTGTTTTGTCACGTGGATAGAGGTTGTTTGACGACAACTAGTAAGGAGTTTGGGTCCAGTTTGATGTTGAATTAGTGGTTGAAAGTGCTTTAAGAAATTGGTAGCTAAAGCAATAAAAGTAATATAGATGTTTGTTGCAAGGTCAATAAACCACTTAGTAGCTATCCTTGTGAGCGTATTCTTAGAAATTATTAGCCTAACCAAGTCATGTATGATGTTGTTAGTTGAGCACCATAAGTGAACTGGCATAATGTGGTTAACATGGCCTTCTATGGATTTTCCCTCAAACTCAATATATCAAATAGAAGATTTGTTGGCATAAATAATCAAGTTATATCATCTTTAATATGATCATTGGTTACATTAAATAAGCTTGGAAGGTTCAAGGATGTTGTAGTGAATGTTAAACTAGTAGGAGGGTTTATGGTAGCCATGACAAAAGAAGGTACTCTATGAGTTGGTCGATGTCCACCGAACAAGGGAGAAAGTGCTTAACCAAGGACACAATGGGAACAATGAGAGGTTTTTAAAGCTAATGTGTAAGATGTGGATGAATCTAACAGCGAGTTTTATGGATCTCCAAATTCTCAAAGCTTTCTAAGATGTTAATTTTAAGTAAATGAACGAAAATAAAGAACACACTCCTATGACACACTATCAATCTCAAGCAAATCAATCAAAAGGGGACTTCCAAATGTGGTATACCAAAGGTGATTAAATCCAAAGGGTCCACAAATGAAGGTAGAAAAGTAGTTTCAATATTCCTGAGCATGCCCAAAGGCAATAAAATCCAATAGGTCACGAAGGGTACCTTTTACCTGACAAGGACACTCGCTACAAGCCTACACACAAGATAATTTAGGTGAAAATCCCAAAGAAAAGCCACTATGTCACTTGTTCACATTGTGTGGTTGAGTGGATTGGAGTTACCAAGACCCTTGTTAGTTGCTTGATATTGACTTGATATGGGTTGTCCTAAACAGTTATGCATATAGGAATTATTCAACACTAGGTGGGAATTTCTTAAAGTCCAACTTAGGAAAGTGAAAGGGAAATGTCAAGGTTCCCACTTCACATGGTTTCAATTGCGGTTCCATACCCACTTTTGAGAAAAAAGGCACCTTCTTGTTTACAAACAAATGTTACAAACGACTTTACCCAATTAATTAACTCTAGGTTTTTTAGTTTTATAGGCTTGTGGAGTTTAAAACCGTTGTCCCATTCCTAAACCTAAGGCCTTGATTTGATATTGGTGTGTAGAAATTGAAAAATTGTTGGTTCATTTTAAGTTACTTATGCATGTTCATTTTAGGGTTTGTTGCTTGAAAATATAAATCTTTATGTGTACAAAGTGATGTGTGTTTACGTAAAGTAAATGCTAAAAAATAAATTGATTAAAAGAATGCAAATATTATTTTCCTTTTCTTTTTCTGTTTGAATGCAAGCAAAGAAAACTCAAACAATGATTATGAAAAATAGAAATCTTAAAAACTCAATAAGTCTAATCAATTTGTTTATGAACAAAACAAATTGTCTAGTGACCTAAAAACAAAAGCTGAAATCAATCCCACAAAACATAGGCATGCCCGTACTGAAAATATCTAACATAATTGCACCCACACAAGATAGCATTGAAAATTAGAGCACTAGGTAGAAAGCAAGTTTGCACGAACCATACAAAAAACTCTTCAACACCTATGCAACCATGCAAAAAATTTAAAATATAAGTGTGAATGTGAGTAGAGGAAAAACTTCAAAAATTTTAGGAAAAAAACCATGATCAACTCGAAAGTCTAAAAGGATCTTTAGACATAAAAAAACTAGGAGCCATTGGGGAACAATAAACTAGAGGAAATCTAACGAAAGATCAATCTAAACAAACAAATATCTCTAACAACTTATCCTTAGTAGAGTCCCCATCATGCTATGTTGGATATCAACTTGAATGTTCACAAAAAGACCCTTAATACTATCGGATTAGTATAATATCATTCCAAAAAAATGAATCCACTCTTTCCCAAAGCGAGCAAGCAATCATATGTTAAGACTAAAAATAAAAGAGGGAAGAATAAGGAGAGTGACCAAAAGGTGCTACATAAAAAGTATTCAATGCAATAATTTAATTGGAAGAGGAAAATATTTTCAATTACAAAGTGCTTGGAATGCATCTACAACTAACACAACTAGAAAACCTGCCTTCCTCCACACTACTTAACTCGAACCAAAGATTGCTCACTAGCTAGTAAGAAACCAAATCCTAAAATCATTGTTCAAATTAACTTGCAAAGGAATGATTGGCATATTGTTTTTGTTTTTATTACAGGAATAGGTGGAAGGGATACATTTTTTTGTTTTTTTGTGGAGAAGGGTGGAGGAAATATATGATTTAATTACTTAAAAAAGATGTACATGAAATGTTTTCCATTCCAGGGAAAATTTTAGGGGTGAAATTTAGCCCATGGGCTAATTTTCGAGGTTTTTTTTCCAAAAATATATTCGCTATTTTCCATTTTTTTCCAATATGATTCACCCAAATTCATAGGATTACCATTTTTTACTCTAAAAATCGTCAAAATTGTCCAAAAACTATATAAAACCCTTATAAATTTGAATATTTTGTAAAAAATATCGTCAAACATTTTATGGTTGAAAAATTGATAATTAGTAAGCTTCGCCAAGGATTTTACACTTTAAGAAAATTATAGATCCTTAAAATTTTCCCTGTTCCATGCCATGCAACATGATGGTCCTACCCAAGATAGCTCCTTATGCTCCTCCAACGAATCAATATCATAAACATGTAATAGAGTTGAAATGTTTCATTAGAACTTTTGATAAATAGACTTTCATATCATATTTATATTTTTATTATTATTTAAATATATAAATTAACTTATAACAATGAAAACAATTAGCAATCAATAAGCTTGAAGCAAGGTTCATCGTAAGAATGAAAACAATTCAACAATCAATAAGCTTGAAGCAAGGTTCATCATTGTCATAATATTTAATACACTATCTCATAGTATTTATATATATAGTTCATTCATTGGATGTAGCTTGGGTGGTTGGGAGGAATGATTGTTACCCTCCCCACCCAAGTTCAATTCTTGTAACTCGTTGAGCCCCTATGTAATGATTGCGTGGATTATGTAATATGGCCATATTTGATTCTCCAAAATAGCAGGTGTTGGCATATTTCCATGTGAGAAAAAAAATAAAAATAAAAATAAATAAATATATATATATACTTTTTTTAATAGCCATGATACATTATGTTTAGCTTTTACCAACAACGTCACAATTGATATGTTTATAGAGACCATATTACAAATACGCTAAGTTTATTAAAAATAATAATAAAAATTATAAATTTCCCGCGGGGCAGTAGTTCAATCGGCGTTTCGATTGATATGAAGGATATATTGTAAATGGAGGTCTTGAGTTCAAATCACCCCGGCTTACCCATGCCCCATGCTTGCGGGTTGTTGTGAGGCACCTAGGGGTATAGTGGTAGCGGGATTGGATCCCTGGACCCCGTGTCACGCGAGTACCAGCCCAATCCCTAGTTGCCAATTCCCCTAATAATTTTTTTTTATAAATTTAGTAAATTTTAACATATTATTGGTAAGTGTTATGTGATTTATTTTTTAAGAGTGAGTAACTTATAATTATAAATAGTTTTATATATGATTAAGGTTAAATGTTAACCTTAATCAATAACCATTATAAGGAGTGTTCACTTTCTTGTAAATACTATTTTTATAATATAAATGATTGATATTTATTATTATTTTTAACATAAATGATTGATATTTATTATATTAAAAAGGTTGAGGAGATTTCTAAGCAACTTAGAGATTGAAACCATGCATTTTAAGACAAAATTCCCTATCCTAAGAGATCGGGGCTTTCAAAAAACCCTCAGTTATATATAGCCAAGAAAAATTATGAGAGTTCCATATTGTTTTATAGCTACAAGTCCTAACAAACTGGCCTGCTAATAGAACATATTGACAATACATAAGATAAACTAACAAGTAGTAGACCAAGCTAAGTCCTTAAACTAATATATTATCCTCCCCGCCTTCCAATAGTGGCACTTTGGAGTCCTCAAATTGAACCAATGTAGTTTATTACATTGTTTCCATTTCCATTTGCTTACAGTTGGAGGATTCCCTTGCGTTGGAGTGACGCCTGTGAGTGGGCTCTTGAAGAAGAGAATGGTGCATTTCGTTGTCCAGAGCCAACTTTCCTAGTCCCCCCCCCTTCATGTCAACCTTGATCTCCAAGCGACCTCAATGACCTTGATCTCCAAGCGAACTCGATGAACTTGATCTCCAAGCAACCTCGATGTTGTTCCTCCAACTCAAATTGACAGTTGAGATGCTCCAACATCTACTCGATGTCGTCCAATTGCCCCTTGATTTAACGAAGAAACTTTATGAGACCAACAATTTCCATCACAACACGACCAACATCTAAACCACTTTCATGCCCTGGATGCGGGTGGTAATGGGGTCAATGACATGGTGGAGATGGCTACGTGTGGCTTACACTGGCCAACACTAGCTAATGGGCTGGGTTATTAATGGATTTGGTGGCGACGACATGCATAAGGAAGAATGAATTAAGGTTAGTTCTCAGGATGAGGGTATTCATACTAGCCAAATGATGGAAAATAGTTAGGATATCGGTGTTATTGGACAATCTACTCGAGTAGACGCGAACTAGATCTCCCTAGTTCAATGCGAATCTAGAACAAATAAAGACAGAACATAAAGCTACTTTCCTAGATCTAATTAGAGATCGAGTAATTAGACGTCTCACCTTCAGATTGTAGATCTTCCTCCTTGTTGTTGCTCCAAGCTCCGCGATCATAAGATCTTTAGTTGCAAGACCTGTCAAAACATGTGGAAACAATACAAGCAGTAAAACATGTCTAAACACTAACTGATCTAAGTAAACAGTTAAGGAAGTAAACTACAAACATTATCAACACAATAACATTTGTGGAAAGAGTTTATATTATTGTATAAATAGCGGGAAATACAAAGTAGAGAGATGTTTACAACCCAAGCCTTAACGCTGCAATCCTCCTCCAACAACCCAATCCAAAGCCTGCAAAGGAAATGTAAGCCTCCCAAGAGATGGATAGGGATCACCTAGGATAGTTCCACCAGCATGTAAGTGATATATACTTCCTCCCTTTGGAATGGATAGGAGCTTTGTATTTATAGGACCAAGTGGGTAGAGTAGGTTGAGGATCATGGGGAGAGGACTAACGGATCCTCCCTTAAGGTTAGGGAACCGTAGGACAGCTCACCTAGGAGTTAGCGATAGAGATCCACCTCATCCAAGTTCTAGAAATCGCTCGAAAGCCACCTTTATCCCATTTAACGAATCCCGACGCAAGCTCAATGAGGGAAACCTGCGCCCAAGAGGGGAAGCGTAGGCTGCACAAAGACATCCTGCGTCACTGGTGTAGTCTAGCAGAATACACTCTACACCGGACCTAGTTGGGCGCTTCTTGCTCAAAGACAACATGCGTCGGCCCAACTAGAAACTGTGGACAAAGGGCATCAACTTGCTTTAACTGACTTCTTGACCATGGAGACTTCAGGGATCAAGGCATTAAGTTAACAAGGGACTCATGATGACGATATTTAGGTGTAACAGAATGCCCCCCAAAGCATGAAGCTGGAAAAACAAGACAGGTGAAATGCTTTGAAAAATGGATGGCAAGGACTTGTTGGCTGGAGGATGCTACTATAGTACAACTAACTCTGAGATACTAGTCTCACATGACGCACAACATGGTTGCCGACCAATACATTGCAGATCCATGGGAGTAAAGACCGACTGAACACAATCATGGCTACTAGACACAATCATAGATCCATGATGAGATGAAACACAACCACGACCAATACAAAGTGGATCCATGTAATATGACTCAAACAATCTCCATCGCAACCTGAGTAAGACATGATTTTCCCAGGGTCTTCAAGTTGAACCCGCAATGATACGAATCTATCCATGTGATTACAATGTTTTGGAGTCGAACATGGTAGAAACCACTTGATTACCGCTCATTGATGTATACCGTTAACAAGCACGAGGGAAATCACCATTGATGTCGATGATCCCCAAGGTATCATAGTACATATCACCAAGCGTGAATAAATGAGTTGAGGTCAAACGCTCGATGAGATATTTCAATCAAGTGGCAATGATGTAAACTCATGTTGAAAGCGAGGTAACCTACCATTGAGGCATGCAGGCCCAAGGTACTCGATTGGTTTCTAGATTCAGTCCTCAGATGATGTGTTGAAGTCGACAAGGATGAATCCGTCGAAGGAGGGCCATGATGAATCCCCCATCAACGACATGAAACTCGATAATAGATGTTTGGATTAGATTGGACGGTAGAGTAATGTGCAAGACCGACTCAAGGTAAATCGACATGATGGAAGGTGTACTGACTGCAGATGATGAGCGATGAACATCTCTTGAACATGGGCATGGCATGACTCGGTAGTACAACGAGAATGATATTGATCCCTAATGCAATTTATAGTGGAAACATTCTTCGGACGACCCAAAGGAGTGACAATACTCATGAAATCAGTATGACTCGAGGACAAACGGATGACCCAAGTACTGAATGCAAATGAAAATGAGTGCCATGTTCAAGAGCGACGATGTACTTCCATAAATAAAGTGTAACACAATCTTTCCTTTTTCCCCATCATAACTGATGAGTGCCTCACTTGTTTTTTAACGATCTTGAGGAGGGTAAACAAATGCTCGGTATAGCTCATCCTATGGATGAGTCAAATCCCAAACGTTTTATGAACTTGGGAAAGGAGGGGTTCATCCAATGATGGGCCCTTCAATGTTGAATTTTAACGAGTCCAAAGAAGGTAAACTCGGCGTCATTTCATGTTTAGAGAGTCTGAAAAGAACTAAAGAAGACTCCAAAGGTCCTTCTTCGTAAGGTTAGCCTCTTCGCCTGGAAAAGGGTAAAACAACGCGAGAGAGGACTCTTCCAGTCATGATTGGCTGGAGTATTCCTTTTTCGTAAGTAGTGCCCCCTGGTCTGAAAAAGGGGTAAACTATCAATGGGAAGACGATCATTCAATTACTTTTACAAGTGTGAACGTATCAAGTTCGCTTGGCGATCTTTTCGTATTTAGAGAGCCTGACAAGAGCTTAAATAACGACTCCGGGGGGTTCCTTTTTCGTGGGAGTTTAACGAGCCCGAAAAAGTGATAAACCACAACTCGGTGACTTATTCTAATCGTTTTGCGAGCACGAGAAAGAACAAAGAGTTAGCTCGCTGTCATTAATAATTGATTTTAATGAGCGAAAAAATGACTAAAAGATGCTCTACAAATTGTTCGTACCTGACAATACGTGTGAAAAGACCACAACCGCGAAAAACAGGATCAATGTGGTACTTAACTTCACCTGCAAGCTTCAAAACTAGGTCAAAATGATTAATCGAGTAGAAATGATTCCAACTATAGAAAAATAATCCACATTTCGAATAAAATAGAAAAGGAATATGCTCTTTTTCAATATAAAAAGGGGTAAATAGTAAAAAGAATTACTATTTGTTTTTTACCAAATTGGAGAGGTGAGAAGTGCCATTTGAAGTCATTTTTCTTTTGCTAATTCCAGGAGCTGTGATCAACCATTTCGGACGCCGTCAGTGACAGGTGACCCTAAACTTGACCCTTTAAGTTTTCATCGGATTAGAATTTGTTTTTTCTTTAATTTAGGTGGGTTTTGAGCTTGTTATGTTGGGGGGTTTGCGCTCATGGGCCGGCGCAAGTCGCCCTTTCGGGATCTGCGCCGGCGCAGAACCCGAAAGGGTGTTCCACGCCGGCGGTGCCCTGTCCAAAAGGACGGGCTGCGCCGGTGCAAACCCTCATATCAAACTCAAAATATAATTCAAACAAAAAATTTTTGATGGTTGGGAAAAGTTCTAATGGTGTTATAATGGTCTTTTTGACAGGTTTGCAGTGATCACAATGGTTCTTGAGTGGAGAGAACGCGAGCCTGAGCTTGATGATGCACAAGTGGAAAATGATCCGCAATGTATTACCGCGTTGAGAAACTCTGGTTTGCTCAAGTATTTCAGAGTGCCGGGGATGAGGTCCCAAGTACCCTTGTTGACACACCTGGTCCAATGCTGGGAACTAGTACAACAACATTTCCAGATTAATGAGCACATGCTGACCATAGATGTCGAGGACATCTATTTTTTGACAGGGTTGTCTCGGCGAGGAAATCCTGTGTCCTTGACTAGATCACGAGGTGGTGATCGCTCCGTAGAGGACATGATCGAGCAGTGGTGTACTCCAGGTACGTCGATGATTGGTGGGAAGATTCCCATCAAGGAGGTTCGGGACCGGACCCTTCGTACCGTACTCTTTACCATCGTGAGGGTAGTTGGCAACCAATCTACTCATCTGGCGAGCAAATCGCAGATGATGTACGTCGAGGAGTGCATGGCTCCCACTGTGTTTAACTAGTGTGAGGGGCTCCTCAACAGTCTTCATGATCATTTGACCAAATGCTAGCGTGGGGCGCTGAAGAAGTTTGGTTATGGTTCGGTAGTGGTATCTTTCATGTTGGAGTGGGTGCCACACTTACGCCCACAAGTAGACCTTGAGGATCGGGATGCACGAGATCCTCACATGACCAGGTGGGTAGAGGTGATGGCTCGCCATGGTAGCGGAGGTCCTATCATCAGCTTCGGCACAGGTTTCTTTATGTGGTTGAGGGGACATATCCTCATGGTGGAGGACTACCCATACCATGGTACAGACTTCAGAGGGGACCCTGACTTGGTGCTTCCCGAGGGAGCGCAGTGGGACGATATCGGTAAGAACAACTGTTTTTTTTTTTTGGAGTAGTGCTGATGACTTTTACATGTTTGTTGCAGACGTGGGTCCGGTGTGACCACTTGCGATCTCTCGTCTTACGGGGAGAGGGGCGGTACCCAATGTGGGCCCCGCAGTCCGAGATGCTCTTGAGGAGTTGGAGGAGCTCGAGAAGAACCTCCACAGGATGAATTTGGACATTCCGGAGCCGGGTGTTCATGAATTACCACGTCACTACCAAAAGCTGACGGTCGGGGTATCATTACATTTCATCACGTTGTTCTGGAAAGTAGCGAGGGCTGTGGTTTGATTCCATGCGCATCCTAGGGATTAGGCGCATGTGTTATATGTATTCTTAAAGCTTATGAGATTCAAATTTTGTAGAGATGACTCTTGCTGAAAGCTAGCATGCTTCAGACTTTTGTATCAACACTACCATTTTGTACTTTGTACCGATTTATATATACAGACACTATTGGCGGTTTTATACATCTTGTGTTATATCGGTGATTAATGGGATCTTGTTTACATGTTTTGCTTATACAATGGATAATTTACATGTTATGTCTGTTTTTATATTTTATGAATATATTATGTGTGTGCAATGTACCAATCTAGAATATTGGCCATCGAGTCAGCAACTGTGTTCATGTCTCATGGAATGTGTAAGTACTGAATAGATTCAAAGGACCTTTCCAGAAGACGAACTCATCGGAAAAGATGGAGCAAAGTGGGGTCGCGGATAATGTAGATCCGGTTAAGATGAGAAACCACTAGTTGTGAATCCAAATGGATGACAACGTGGCTCATACCCAAGGAAAGAGCGTCGGTTAGGGTTCCAATCACCTCCTGATATTCTGCGGCGTTGTTGGTTGCATATCCTAGACAACTTCCTCTTGAGCTGATAAGCTCTTCGATGGGGGAATAAAGTACCCAGGCTGTCGAAGCAAGGTTACGGGTATGCCGGTTGGCGCTGTCCGCGAATCCATAGCCAATTTCCATCTGCACATGCAGACAGAACATGGTATAAGTAGCGAAATAAGACCTAGACACACTAAAACAAAGCGTCACACCACACAAAAACACACGCCATGTACAATATATACAAGATACATATGCATGAAAGACTCAGGCATAGTACCTCTTCAGGTAGATCCCATTGCGAGGCTCTCCCAAAGATATCCCATCATAATCCTCTAGTTCGTATGCTCCCTTCTCCATAACACGTTTCACAATGTACGATCCATGCCACATGGACTCAAACTTACCTGCCCTCAGCTTATCGTGCTTTTGGTCATATGTGAGGACCAAATCACCCTCGTTGAAGACGTGAGGTTTAACCGACCTATCATACTATGCTTTGATGCGTTTCTTATGTGTCTCGTTGGCAAGAACAACATCGCGGTGGGTCTCGTCGATTTTTGCTAGGTAGAGGAAGTGTTCTTCCTCGGTAGTGGTGTTCGGAAGAAGTTCAACTGCGAGTTTGAGAGATGGAATCTCGCACTTTATTGGTAGGACTGCCTCCAATCCATAAACTAATTGAAATGGTGTGAATCCGGTGGCAGTCTTGACGGAGGTCCGGTATGCCCATAGTGCAGAAAAGAGCATGTTATGTCAGTTTGACTTGTGCGTACCCAACATGCGTTGGATCATGGTTTTCAAGACCTTGTTAATGGCCTCTACTTGTCCATTGGACTGTGGGTAGTAAGGGGTTGAGTTTTCGTGACGAAAACCCAGTCTGGTGCTCAATTCGTCTACCATATGGTTCTGGAAATGAGATCCGTGATGGGTGACTATGGCTTGTGGAACTCTGAACCATGCAATGACATGGTTGAACATGAAGAGTGCGGTGGTTTTTCCGTCTTCGTTGTATGTAGGAATAGCCTCGGCCCATTTAGTAAAATAATCCATGGCTACTATGACGTAACCATGCCCCCCGGCTGAGGTAGGCTTACAGTGCTTGAAATCTATGCCCCATTTTGCAAAGGGCCCAACGAAAATAACCGTGTGTAAAGGGGCTGGGTGGGAGCGCTTTTTCGTTTGAAAATGCTGGCATGGGGGACATTTCTAACGGCCTTAATGCAATCTTTAAATATGGATGGCCAATAATATCCCGCGCGTAGTATCTTTTGGGCCGTAGCCATCTTAGAGAGATGACCGCCATAAGCCCCATCATGACAATCATTCAAGACGTGTTCAGCCTCCTCATGCGTCAGACAATGTCGAAGAAAAGAATCAACACCACGATGATACAAGTTATTGCTAATGATCAAGTAATAGTAGGCGTGGTGGCGGATACGATGATAATTTTCATGAGACAGTTGGGGGTTGAACCGTTGGGTCTGAAGATATAAGGTAATATCTCCATACCATGGGTCTGACGTGCTGATGAGGAACAACGACTCATCTGGAAGAGAATCGTTGGGCTCGGATCCGAAATCAACACGGGGAAGATCACAAATGAGTTCTACAAACACCAAAGACTTCTTAGTCTTGGCCTTCTCGAAGAGGAGATCAAATTCATGAAGTATCACGATCCAACATGAATACTTTCCCCCAAGCACTTGACGTGTCAGAACGTGGTTCATGGGGTTCGAGTCGGCGATAATGGTGGTGGTGCGAAGCAGGATATAATGACGAAAATTTTGGATGGCAATGACTGTCGCGAGAGCGAGTTTCTCGACATGTAAATAATGAGTTTCAGAGTCAATAAGACCCTTACTGAGGTAATAAATCACATGTTCCTGGGCGTGGTTGTCCTCCTGGACCAAGACCACGACGATCATGGTGAAAGAAGTGGCAAGATAGAGGATGTAATCCTTGTAGTAATTGGGTGGTTGGAGCACAAGGGCATGGGTAATGGCATGTTTCAAACTGTCAAAGGATTGTTGCGATTGATCGTCCCATATGAACGGAACGTCCTTATTCAGTAATCTCATGTAGCCCTGTTTCTTCTGAGCGGAATTACAGACAAAACGCCGTAGGTAAGTTGCCTTCCCTTGAAAACTTTATAGTTTTGTAATGTCAGTAGGAGGTGGGAGAGCGACAATTGCTTCCACCTTCGAGGGATCAATGCAGATCCCGTCTTTTGAAACGATAAATCCTAGGAGGCGTCCCGACTCGACGCAGAAAATACACTTGTGAGGGTTCAGACGGATGTTATACCACTTGCATCTGAGGAATACGTCCGTTAGATAATCGATGTGGAACTCACGCTGCTGCGAATGGGCAGGTAGATTGTCAAGATAGGGTTCCACAAAGTCCTTCACATCATGAAAAGCATATGACATGGCCCGCTGAAATGTAGCACCAGCGTTTTTAAGACCAAAAGGGAGTTTACGATACACAAACGTGTCCCAAGGGCAGATGAAAGCGGTCTTATGTTGGTCGGTCGGGTGGATCTCAATCTGGTTATAACTGGAAAATCCATTCACGAATAAGAAGATGACACTCCCGACGCAATTGTCAATGATCTGATCGATGAAGGGAGTGAGGTAGTTGTCCTTAGGACAAGCCTTGTTCAGATCCCGATAATCGACGCAGACCCAAATGGTGCCCTTCTTCTTAGCCATAGGGACGACATTTGAGACCCATTTTGTTAACGGAACAGGGTAGATGAAGTCGGCGTTCAAGAGCTTTTCAATTTCTGCCTTAATCGCCACAGTTTTTTGAGGGTGTAGCGGTCGTAACTTTTGACAGACTGGTTTAGCGTCAAGATAGGTAGTAATCTCATGCGAAATGATGGCAGGATCTATCCCGGGCATCTCCTCATAGGTCCAAGCAAACACGTCACGTAATTGCTTGAATAAGGCCGTGTACGTGGTGATCTCTTCAGGAGAATAGTTCTGGCCTAAATGAATGTGTTCCACGACACCAGGGGTAATCAAAATGTCAACCGGAATGGTAGGCTCTATGTTTTCCAAGTTAACCTCAATGACCGTATGACATGTAAGCATCGGTGACCGAGGGCAAGGATAGACATCCGGTGTGAAAATGGTGGTGATGTTGTTCTCCACAGAATCCAATGGGGGTAGGAAAGACGATCGATGATGGAGGTCTTCCCACGGAGGGTCATCCGTGCTCATAATCTCCATAATGGACTCATCGGAATGAAAAGTCCGGAGCAGAGGATCTGTTAAGGATGACATCCGTTGTAGAGAACAAGATGTGGAGGCCACAACCAAGTGGTCCTCGGGTGCTGACTAGATAGCCTCATAAGTAGTTTCAGCGGGTGAAAGAGGCCTTCTGTCTCCAATCAAATGCATGGTGGCTTTATCAGGTACAAGCCATTGATCAGTAGATTTGGGAAAAGATGGAGCGATGGAGGATATCATGTTCACCGTAACAACATGGTTAGGGGGATCCGGGGTTGGAAAGACACCCATAAGAGATGAATCTCTTATGAGGTCGACCCCCATGCTCTCATATAGCTGTGAATATTGTCTGAGCAATGGGACATTATCGCCAGGATGAGTAGCGGTGTCCGGTGTACAGAAGTAAAAGATTATAATCCAATTACGACCAAGTAAAATATTATAGTCCAAAGGGGCGACGACTACTTCCACGTTAATGGTTGTAGTCTTACCCCCCAACTCAACTGCTAAATCTTGTAATAGCCCATGGGGTTTAAAGCCACGACCGTCGAATGCTTTCAGGGTAGTGGGAGAACAGTTTAACTCGGGAGAACCAATGGCTCTCCAACACGATAGCGACATGACCGAGGTGGAAGCGCCTTCATCGAGTATAGTACGATGGACTGTCTTCCCAAAAAATTTCGTAGCAACTTGAAAAGTCAGCTCGTGGGACAGTCTCGGTTTAAAGTACTCAAGTCGAAACATGATTGTATTCGAGGAATCCGGATCTACCACACCAATGGCAGCGAGAAGAGTCTTGTGTTGGTTGGGACAGTTCTGCAAGACCTCTAGTATCGACATAGCACAAGGATCTTGTGTCAGGTCCTCTACAATGTTGTAATTCTAAGCTACCCGAGCATTGGGATTGAAAACGGCTTTTCAAATCGTGCTCTTAGGCGAACGCAACACTGACTCTAAAGAAGGATTCTCAATGGTGAGAGGAGCCTGTGGTACGGTAACATCGGCACTAGAAGTGGAAGCTGTTTCAGTATTACTTCCAATGGGTTCCTTCGAAGGGACTGAGTCATATGAACACGATCGTGTGTTTAGGTTAACTGTCTCACTACGCATCATGAGAACATGAGTGGTGGATGGTGCCTCTCCATGTGAAGGAAAGGGTGGAGCGATCAGTTGTTGATTCTGAGTAGGGAAGGGATCATTGAGAACTGTGGGAGTGGGGTTTCCCTTGAGAAAATTCTGTACTTCCTCTCGGTGGGGACATTCCTTGGAGAAATGGTCACCACCACACAGTAAACAAGGATACTTTAACTTCCTCTTATGTTTGGTGTCTTCAGGGGTGGTCTTGTGCTCCTGTTGATTGGAAGATTTCTTAGGTTTACCTTTGTTTTTCTTCTTACCCCCGGACTTCTGAGGAGAAGCTAGTTGAACAAAATTCACCTCCTTGGTGGAAGCAGGAGTGGGTGACTTGGTGGTGCTGTTGCCAGCCTATGGTGGGGATGGGGAAGAACCTTGGGGGTTCGACGGTCCACCAGTTTGAGCAGAAGGCTAGGAGTTAAGGGAACCGATAATGTCGTCGGCCTAAGGTACCTTAGGTGGTTTTGCAGGGTCATATGTAGGGCGGGGTGCGTCAGGGACAATGTCATACAATGTGCCAGATTGAGCATAGACAAGGTCTAAGTAATGGGCACGAGCGATATCCTGTTCCTCGGTGACGGACCCTCCCATGGCCACGTCTCAAGCTACGACAGGTAAAAGAGACTTCGTGAACCATTCAGCTAAGAGTTGGTTTGGAATGGGAGCCTTAATGAGACATCGTCTCCTCCGCCACTCATGGATATGATCAGAGATATGAGTTGTGGTGGTTTGACGGAGCAAAGTTAGAAGGTCCGTACCAGTTTCGTAGCATATGGGTAACTGGAAATGAGTCAGGAAGGACATAGCAAGAGAGCCGAAATCGAGAAATGAGTGAGGTGGTAATTCAATATACCACTTGGCAGCGGGGCCGGTGAGGGTCCTTTGAAACAACCTTAGACGGATCGAGTCGTCCATCATGGAATTGGATGAACACCACAAGTGGTATATCATCACATGGTTTTTTGGGTCTTCACCAGGTTTGCCATCAAATTTGGGAATATCTGAGGGTAGCTTGATCAGAATGGGTGTCCAATTATAACCGTGTAAGATGGGATCATTGGTTAGACGAGACAGGTTGGGTAGGTCCAAAGTAGCCAAAAATGGCAGCTGTTGATTTGGTTGCGGATACTGATAGTATTGATATGGCATATATGGACTAGTAGGATCTTTAATCGACTGATTATAAGGTGTTCCTGACAAAAATTGGCCATAAGGGGTTGGGCCTCCGAGGTTGGGTGGTGGACCATATGTAGGTCCGCCGCCATAATAGGGTCATCCGCCGCCGCCAAAAGGTGGTGGTCCTCCTCCATAGGGTGGGGGTCCACCGCAGCCAGAAGGTGGTGGTCCTCCTCCATAAGGTGGGGGTCCTCCACCGCCAGAAGGTGGTGGTCCTCCACCTCTGACGGAATAAGGTGGGCCACCACCTCCACTACCGAAATAGGGTGGGTCACCACCTCCAGGAGGTGGTGATCTGCCTCCATAGGGTGGGGGTCCGCCACCGCCAAAAGGTGGTGGTACTCCTCCATAGGGTGGCGGTGCGCCGCCGCCAGAAGGTGGTGGTACTCCTCCATAAGGTGGGGGTCCTCCATCGCCAGAAGGTGGTCGTCCTCCTCCACCAGAAGGTGGTGGTCCTCCGCCTCCGCTGGAATAAGGTGGGCCTACGCCTCCGGAATGGGGTGGGTATCCACCGCCGCTAGGAGGTGGAGGGATGCCCCCTCCGGAAGGAGGTGGACCAAACGGTAGTGGGGGTGGTGGGACATGAGGAAATGTTGGTGGGGGTCCAATTGGTGCAACATTAAAATGTCCCCATGGAGTGTATGAGTTTCCGAGATAAGGTATCCCATGGAGTACGTTTCCGGGAATAAATTGTCCCGACACAGGATCAAAATGACCTGGATATGTGTGACTCCATGGTGGTTGGTCGGGTTGGACGATCCCCCACCATGATGTAATCCCATGGTGGATCCCACAACAGGTAAAGAGCTGCCAAAGGAATGACCAATTAGCAGTCCTCCACTCGTATTATGGCTAGAAAACGAGGGTTTCCCCCTAGTGACAACATGTTGACCACTAGTGGATGGTTAACTCATGATGGGTTGATGTTGACTTACTGGTGGTGGAACAATACTTGTAAAGAAATTAGGAGGTAAAGAGTATCCTCCCCATGAATTTTGGGGTGGGGGAGAGGTGGGTAATGTTTCAGTAGTAGTAGGAGGGGTGTTGGACTGTCGTCCTTCAACATTCTGAGTCGTTTGAGGTGCAGAACTGGTCCCCTAACCGGGAAGTGTACTCGCAAGAAATGAAGGTTGACCAGGTTCGTAAGTGGTCACGTTGTGTGTGGGTGTTTTCGACACGTTTTCGGTGAAGCAAGAGATAATGAGCGAATGGGAGTGTATTGAAACTTGGGTGTCTCTGGGATGTTTCTTCTCCGCGAGAGACCCTGGCACCGAAGTTTGTCACCACGTTGGCGTAATTGGTCCATGAGTTCATAGACTGGAGCCAAACGCTGGGCATGAGGATCCCAAAGGGGGGAGGTTTTGGTGCTCTGATCGATAGCCAAGTGGGCCCATTGTTGCCCGAGAGAGGTGTCCCAAAAGGATGCAGATGGACCAAATGCTGCGGATACAGGGTCGTCCTGGGATGGATTTAACCATTCTATAGATCCAGGTTCTCTTGCCATCACGCGGTGAAAGGATGTGTCTTGTGAAATGGAAGGTTCCGCCTCTTCAGCCCTTGGTGGGTTAGAGGTTGGTGAATCAGGAGGAAACATATTCGCTCTGGACTCCATAGTGGAGTTTTCTGCTTCAAGTGACACGACCGTAACTTGTGCGTCCATGCTTGCCCTTGAAATTACCTATTAATTAAGGGGATATTCGGGTGTAAGTTTAAAATTCTCTGGGACCTTCTCAAAGGTTGTTCAGCCATAATGATCGAACCAAATTTTCTCCTAAGGGTATTCTATACAAAAGAAAAGCAATCCAGAAAAAATCTACTCAAACTAAGGCCGCAAGCAAACTTACGTGATAGGTGTGGATTCAAAAGTCTGGAACCTCACGGGATTGTCAAGGCTTCGCAACTCGCGATATACTCCAGGGTCCAACAGTCATACTCGGCCCAATATTTCAAAGCACCAACCAGGGAGGATTAGGACCGTACCCCTAACCATATAACCCGACTACCTGATAGTACGTGCGTAGTAGCTCCCCGAGTGCTGTTCTCGGTGTATTTCTCTGCCAAGACGGCCAAATGGTTAACTCAGTTGGTCTCAAGAATCCTAGGAGTGTCTCCCGATATACGCAAGGTACGTGGGAGCTCAAATCCGTAGTGGTGTTGTCTAATGCACAACCGTACGACAAGAGCCTTCCAATATACTACCGAGTACGTGAAGTGCCTTTTGATATACTATCGAGTACGTGAAGTGCCTTTCGATATACCCTAAGGTACATGAAAGAGCCTTCGATATATCGATTGGTACGTGAAAGAGACTTCGATATACCAGTTGGTACGTGGAAGAACTACAGTGCCCCCGGGATGCAGTGCAAGCAAATAATGACAGCTGCCACGTTTTACGACGCCGGAACACGTCTCTAACTTAACACACAAGTTACTAAAATTTTTAACCTAGTTCTACCGGTAAATTTTATCTGGACGGTTAGGTGAATGCATGAGGTGAGTACATAAATGTAAACATAATGCACCCTAACTTCATGAAAATGCATTTTTTCTTTTGATGAAATCTATGTACGGGAAGGATAAATCTTTTTCCAATGGTCTCACAAAATAGTAAATTTCAACAGCACTCTCAATCTACCAAAAATGATAATGAAAGCACTCTTTTCCGTTTATCAAGCAAAACATGAAAATCAACAACACATCAAATCCAAATCAAAGTGTTTTCTTTTTGTCTTTTTCAATTAGAATGAACCTAAATGATGAAAAAGGATAATCTCTGCTTAGAGCACACTAACTCTTTGATTTTCACAATGATAACCTAAAAGCATAAAAACCAAAAATGCATATAACTTCTTCAAGCATGGAATCACTTTTGCAAAAAAATGACCTTACTTGGATTTTCAAGAAGATGAGTGACTCATAATTTATGAAAAACACAAACAATTAATTCCTTTTCCAAACTTTCCAAAAGATTAATAAATGCCGAATTCCAATGCATGAAACAATTTTCACAACAATTCTCAAATGAACTTGAAAGTGGTAAAAATGAAGCACTTTTAATTTTTCAATGATATACCAAGACAAAACTTGATAACAATAAGGATTTTTAAATGTAAATGGCTGAAAAGAAGAGACTACTTGTAGCACTCTAATCGCTCAGAAATTCTCAAAGAAATAACAAGCACTCCAGTGACCTAAAGACACAAAAAATCACTCAAAAAACCATCAAAAAACAAGCCAACAAATGATGACTAAACTCAAAAAGGGTTTGGAAGTGGATATAGTTGCTGGATAGATCCAGTGAGGTGATCAGGGAGAACAAGATGGAGTGGATGACCGTGGGGGATTAAAATTTCCCACCACTTCAATCAAACTCACTTGATAAAAAAGACCCAAAAACCAACACACACAAACCAAATCAAAGGATGCTGGATAAAAGGACCTCTGCCTGGAAGATACAGTGCAGAGATGTCTGTTGATCAACCCAAAAAATCAAAAGTTGGAGAGAAAGAGCCCAAGCCCTAAGCTTGAAAACTCGGCACAGGTTGTGGTTAGGCACAGAGCGCCTGACGCAGGTTGTAAGCAAAGGACAAGCGTCGGCGGCACAGACTGTCAGAACGGCAAAAGCGTTGGTGGAGTAATATGCTCAAAGGAAAAAATGCGCTCTAGATAGACAGGCGCACAGGGTGCACTACCCAGGTGCGTCAAGCGAATAACTTAATGAAAACAAGGAAAAAACTCCAAGCAATGGTTAAGTAAATGGACTGACAATGGTTCAACAGACCTAGAGAAAGTCAGCGAACTCTTAAAGGAAAGAATCTGATGGTGAAAATAGGCTCAAGAGAAAAAGCAATGGCTCATTAAGAAAATCAAGAATAACACACTCAAACTCGAAATCAAAACAAATGTATAATCCCGAGTATGGTCGCTAGATTTGTTATTGGACAATCTACTCGAGCGGACGCGAGCTAGATCTCCCTAGTTCAATGCGATCTAGAACAAATAAAGACGGAACATAAAGCTACTTTCCTAGATCTAGTTAGAGATCAAGTAATTAGACGTCTCACCTTCAGATTGTAGGTCTTCCTCCTTGTTGTTGCTCCAAGCTCCGCGATCGTCAAATCTTTAGCTGCAAGACCTGTCAAAACATGTGGAAACAATACAAGCAGTAAAACATGTCTAAACACTAACTGATCTAAGTAAACAGTTAAGGAAGTAAACTACAAACATTATCAACACAATAACATTTGTGGAAATAGTTTATATTACTGTATAAATAGAGGGAAATACAAAGTAGAGAGATGATTACAACCCAAGCCTTAACGCTGCAATCCTCCTCCAACAACCCAAGCCAAAGCCTCCAAAGTAAATGTAAGCCTCCCAAGAGATGGATAGGGATCACCTAGGCTAGTTCCACCAGCATGTAAGTGTTATAGACTTCCTCCCTTTGGAATGGAGAGGAGCTTTGTATTTATAGGACCAAGTGGGTAGAGTAGGTTGAGGATCATGGGGAGAGGACTAAGGGATCCTCCCTTAAGGTTAGGGAACCGTAGGACAACTCACCTAGTAGTTAGGGAGAGAGATCCACCTCATCCAAGTTCTAGAAATCACTCGAAATCCAAATCCACCTTTATCCCATTTAACCAATCCCGACGCAAGCTGCATGAGGGCAACCCGCATGAGGGAAACCTGTTCCCAAGAGGGGAAGCGCAGGCTACACAAAGACATCCTGCGTCATCGGCGTCGTCTAGCAGAATACACTCTGCGCCGGACCTAGTTGGGCGCTTCTTGCTTAAAGACAACATGCGCTGACCCAACTGGAAACTATGGACAAAGGGCAACAACTTGCTCTAATTGACTTCTTGACCCTGGAGACTTCAAGGATCAAGGCATTTAGTTAACAAGGGACTCATGATGACAAGATTTAGGTGTAACAATCGGCTCCAGGATGGAGCGAGTAAATGAGGTTAAGGGAATGTAGTAGGAAATCAACAATTACTCGACAGAGGATATGGAGTTGCGAGTAATTATCTGGATTGTGTCCTTGGCCGTCATCAATAACAATGGGCATGATGTCACTCTCACCCTCCATGTTTACTTAACCCATCGGAAGGATTTTGTTTGGCGTAATTGTCTGAGAGAAGCATTCCTAGCCTGGGGTGACGACCAATTCTTAGTGCAAGTGCTTTGTGAGCAACTTGGGATAATGGAGAAGGTTGGTGAGGAGGCGAGTAATGGGAATGCGAGAGTTAGGCGCGCTAATAGGGAGCAATTGCGCGTGACGTAGTAGCGTGGAATTACTTGGGGGCGATTCCTCATTCGATTCGCGAGGAACTAGAGTCTATGGAAATGAATTTATGGGAGGATTTAGAGGTAGGTAAGCCTAAGGAGGAATTCGTAGCCTTAGAGCCCTGGATTCAAGATCTTGGGAATTTTTGTGCCCATCAATCGTTATATGACAAGATTATCACTCTGTATTGGATAATGAAAGGGTTGCTTCCTCGGGTTATGCTGGAGAATGAAGAAAAGAACAAGGGGGATGAGGTCCCTGTCCAGTTCTAGAAGAGTCATTACACTAATGCTAGACTAATGCATAAGAAGATTGATATTATTGCCAAGAATCCGGGGATAGCCTTCTTGCCACAGATGAACGTGGCCGAGACTGCTAGTGAGACTATGAATGATGGGAGCCTAGGTACGTTGGTCGACCACCATGGCCCTTAATTCAGGTATCGGTCTGTGTTTTTTTGTATATATAGTATCAAGGGTTGTTTTATTGATGCATAGTAATAGGCCCGCAGTAGTGAATTGTTTGGTTAATAAGGATATGCTAGTAATAGTTAGCAAAAGGTATAATTTAAAAAATTTGAAACTATAAGTTAGAAAGCCTTGTTTTATCCTCCGGGAGAGGTGCAATTTTGTAGTAAGGGTGCTTCAAGGTTGAAACCGAGGATGGTCTAAATGAGTAGTCTGGACAGTATGAAGACTTATGGTTATTGTAATTTCATGTTTATATATAATATATAGTTTTCTTGCTTACAAAAAAAAGTCTAACCCACTTTCATGGCTTGCCTCCTTAATTCCTCTTGTACCATCAAAGGAAAGGATTGTGATCTTGTTGTAGCCTATTCCCTACAACGAAGCCTCAACCACCTTAAATCATTCACCCAACAACCACAAAATGACCTCAAATATCCCACCCTCATTGTGTGTATTCGACATGAGGGCCATAATAACCCATGTACAATCAATGCCAAGCAAGCTTCGGAGGGCCAAAGGCACGCAAAGGTGTGATAGATTACTTGTTCGAAATAAATGGTTTGAGATATATATGCTTTCGTTTGATAGATTTCAGGGTCACGTGCCAACCAACCCTCATGCAAAAACCAATTTTTTTTGCCCTTTGATGAAATTCCAATTAATGAAGTTAAGCACCTCCATATAATGATGCTCAGGGTGTAATTATCCATGTAAGACTCGAGTATTAATAACTTACAGAATCCACCTTCTCAATGGGGGCTCAACATCCTTCACCAATACACATTTATCTAGTTGAACAATAGCATTAACAAGCTTATTAGCTAGTCTGTTATTGTGTCTTGATATATGCCAAAGTTATTCTCCTTGACTCTTTGGAGATTGTGAGCAATTATATCAAAGATATGATTTTGAATATTGTTGTCTTATTGACACAACTATGAATTTGTTGAATAACATGAAGGGAGTCCCAAAAAATCATAATTTGAGAAATTTCCAGAGACATAATGATTTCTGTTCCAAGATATAAATCATAAGTTTCTTCATAGTTATTTGTTGTAGTTCCTAGACTCCATGAGTACCGAGTCACTTCCTTTCCACTAGGGTTAACGAGGTTCTTCCCAATACTATCTAAGTTAAAATTGTATTTTGGTTTTGGAGTAAGACCTAAAACTATTTTTGATTAGCTAAGAGCCAATGGCCCAAGACACATAGGTTGAAAGTTTGCCCCCTTATGGACCACCAATGTGTTATTTCAGGTGTCATGGTTTTTGTTAAATAATGGTGATGATTCAACAGGGATTCATGGATGGCGTTCAATAAGCACCCTGTAGTGTAACATTTAATGCTGTGGCTACGGGGTTGTCAACCGTTGGATATGATGATTGGATCAATCCAATGGTTGACAACCTTGCAACTGCAACATTAAATGTTGCACTGTGGGGTGCTTATTGAACGCCTTCATGGATAACAACCAATGATGGATATCCTCAATGTTAATTGGCCAATGAGTTATGATAGGTTTTGTCACCTTAAACTAAAATAAGTTTATAATAAAATATTAATATTAAAATAAATTTATATAAATGTATAGTAAATATTCTCTTAAAAAAAACTAACACCTTGATATTCAATAGTATATATTATGAATAAAAACAGATGTACAAAATAAGCAGAGAACACAAATCTCTCTATATAACATATATAAAAAACCTAACCTCCATATGAAATCTACTAACCATTGTTATGATGTGCACTATTATGACACTTTGTATTACATAATACATATCAATATTCATCAAAACCCTTACAAAAAAGCGAAATTTATTTCGCTTTATTTATATTAAAAGAATATCCGCTCAATAAAATAAATGCGCGATTCGCGAAGCACTTTAAGCACAAAACTGTGCTAGTGATGCGACGAAGACTAGTTAAGACTTCAAGACAAGCTTTTTAAATTAACTGAGCAATCAAAATTCTGTGGATCTTTGGGATGTTCTCGTCTTCGTAAGAGATTTAACTCGGAATCGGCGATTCGGCATAAGCTTTATGTTTTTTCAACCAATATTGAAGACTTCAAACTATGAAGTTAGAATTTTGATGACTGTGTGCACAGGGAAAGACATCGATTTCCATTTTAGAGAGGTCCAATTAATTAAATTAAAAACCTTATTATGCGCATTCGAAATCTGTGGAAGTGGTGGCTGGGTTGAGCGGGATTACAATCGTGGGAGAAACGTGAAGGAAGTTCCATAGATTCATCATCCTCCTCCATATCTTCAATTTGTCTGAGCTTGATCGCCTGCCACATTTGCACTGTGAGTAAATCTTTTTTGAGCTCTGATGTGTTTTTGTTGGCCTTCTTATTTGAAAACGAGTTATTTTCCACCATGACGTGCCTGATCGTAGCTGCTATGCCCGTTATACACCTGGTCTTCTTATTTGAAAATCAGTTATTTCCCCCTTATTTTTCCACTATGACGTGCCTGATTGCCTCTCCTATGCCCCTTATGCACTTTGTATCTTACTGCTCGAGAAATTTTAGGTTTTATTTAGAAGAGTTTCCTTTTTCCTTAACAAAAAAGGGTTTTGCATTAATTCATTGTGGAAGACCAGATTCATCATGATCATCATGTCAAGAGGCAGAATAAAGACCAGCTGTTATTTTGATATGCATTATGTGAACTGTTCTTCACGTGTTTGGAAATAATTAGATGAAGAGCAGCTTCAAACAAGGATCCTACTTTCTGCTGCCCCAAGTACTTCAATTCTTGAGAGTCATAAACAATGGCTTTTTCCTTTTTTCAGGGGAGTCGCTCCTGACTGTTCTGATTATCATGCTTCTAGTATGATTCCTCATCTCGATTCTACCTGAGAATCCCCCGAAGTGACACGTCCTAGTAGTTTGACCCTACCCCGGTCCAAAAAGATGGGGAGTTTCTGTTAGAAAAAGTTGCTGTTTTGATATATGCTGAAGTTCCTGCCATAGTAGCAATATTCGAATACTAATACTATTTGGTATGGAAAAAATAAGTAAAAGAAAAATTAAATAAAGAGGTAGACATCTCATAAATACAAAAACAGGCATTTTTCAAATTTAAAAATATAAGTGGTCATTCAAAATTTTAGAGTAATATTCATTCTTCATTGTAAGTAACTTGCAACATATTCTCAAATTTGAAACATAACATATGATATAACAACCTGAAAATAGAGTTTAATAGGTAAGTATGGGCTCATGGTCTCATTGTATTTTTTTTTTTGATGTTGATTAAGTAATAAGTATGGGCTCATGGCCTCAATGGACGCATTTTTTTAATGTTGATTAAGTAATGCTGATTAATTTAACAGATTCCACTTTTATCTTAACAAGTGAATTTTAATAGTAACATTTAGTGAATCTTTAAAATATAAAAATTGTAAATATATTTAAGCATTTAGTCAACTTAACCATACTGTATCCATACTATGTTGAATAGTCGCCGAATTTCGAATTCCAAGCGACTTTCTGTACAGGAACTCTCAATAGGGCCGAATCTTGCTGCTGGGGTTCCTGCAGAGTCAAATTCTCTCTATGGGATGGACCTCTGTAGATGCACCTACTCTGCACTTCATATCTTTTTTAATCATTGAGAGATTTGCGACATCTCATATTCCAGTATTGGAAGGAAGACTATAATTTATTCATCACAAACAGCACTGAACACCTGAATGCCATCATACCTGAGTACCAAATGCATTTTGGAAAGAGCCTCGATCCAAAATATTTTGAAGAAGGGACAATCCTTCAACAGGTTTTTATTATTCAACTGATTCTTCATCATTTTTATATAATGCATGCAAATCTGGTCCTACAGTTCCATTGTTGTTCAGATTGTGGAAGTCTTTTATGGAGCATCAACTAACAGAGTGCTGATAATTAGGTTAGGATTTTACATACTATACTTGTTTTCAACATACTTTGTGAGATAAGAGGTTATTGTAGAGCTGTTTTCCTAGGATTCTATGGCCTGAAATTGAAGACTAATTTTCCAATTTCCTCCCTTATTATTGATGGCCCATACTATTTCATCCAGTTTCTTAGGCAACTGTATTGGAAGTCAATTGTATTGGTCTTCTTAGCCTCTGCACCAATTTCACTCTTCTGGTTGTCACTGGTGATGAACCGAATAAGAGGCTTTATTGCTTATAGCTTCATTCTATTTGATTTGAAGTCTGCTAGTTTGAGATGCCCTTCTTTTTGAACTTTTTTCTTAAATCTTAAGCCCCTAAGGCAGACCGTAGGATATCAACTGATTGGAGAGTGGCCCCTCAGTTTTTTAATAAATAAACACTTTCTGTAACTGAACATTCTAGGATATCAAATCCAAAATTAGATTCATTCCTTGCACTATATATTTATAGATTCTTGTTCTATTAGCTTGAATTGCCCTCTACTTAGAATAGAAAGGCAGGATCATTGTTACAACTATTTTGTTAACAAAATTACCTTCTAAATGTTAGATTATGGTAACTTCGGGATGTCCTCCATGACTCAGATGCCTTGCATGGAGGTGCATCAGTACCATAGGCATCAAGATGGAGTAGAGAGTGAGATGCACTCTACTCAGTGGCATGAGCCCAGCAAGGGTTGCATGTGAAGCTTCAGGGGAGATTGACCTATGCATGCATGAGTATTGCATGACCTGCCAACATTCAGTGACTGCATGCAAAAGTGACCTTTTGCATGCACCGGGAATTAGGGTTTTGGCAAACCTAATTCATCGGTGAGATTATTTATAGAGGCAGGGGGTCCCCAGATGGGATTACTCAGTTGCATTATCAGAGAGAGATACTGCCAGAGTGAGGGGGACGAATCTGTCCATGTGGGGCGACTTTCTGAGATAGGGAGGAGTTGCTGCAGGAGCTAGGAAGGTCAGATCTGAGCTAGATCAGTGACCTTCAGTTCCTGAGAGACCAGATCTCTAGTACTATGAGCTGAGAGAGCTCCACAGTGTGATTACTGATTAGATTGGAGGAGGCCGAGTTTGCTTGGAGGAGGACGTTTTTCCCGAGGAGGAGAAGCTCGTTGTGAGCTGGATTGACCGAGTTGGAGTCCGAGACTTTCAGGATAGCCTTGCCTCGAGATTTGAGGAAGGTTAGAGATGATCGGAGCTCAGATCTGTTGAGATCCGGAGCAGTACGCGCATTTGACATCCAGAGGAGGAGGGCGCACTTGTGCATGCAAAGAGGGCCGATTTCATTAGTGGGCAGTGTTCAGAGTGAGCAGATCAGAGCAGAGAGATCTAGAGAGGGCAGATCTATCAGAGGCATCGTGAGAGCACTCAGATCCAGATTGGCAGTTGGGGCATACTTCGTCAGTGCATGCATCAGCTGGATGCATGCAAATTAGAGTTTGTCCTGGTCAGAGGGATTGAGTTACCGGCTGAGGTAATTCTATATTGTACTATCTTTTATACTTCTATATGCTCTAGGCTCGAGAGAGAAGATAGCCCCATAGTTAGTTGGTTTTTCCCGAAAGGGTTCCAGGGTATATCTGTTGTCTATGCCGTTGATTGCATTTATGTGTTAGTTGGTAGATGCAGATCTAGTGGTTGAGTCTATGTTTTTATGAGTATGTACTGACATTGAGATTCATACTACTTGAGGTCTCAGACTGATCCAGAGGGAGTAGTGATCTCTGGATCTATATATATTTACACTAAAGATTATGACAACTCCCAATGTTTTGTCAAGAGATTGTTGCATCCTAATACTTGTTCCATTCATCTATTTTTGAAGACTGACTTTGGCCATCTGAGTATGGGCATTCTTTTGTTCAGAGTGACCCCTTCCACCAGAAGGTCTCCATGATTGCTTCCATGCCACTCATGACTGGGATTGGAGTTACTAGAATGGAACATGCATATGAGAATAGAACTTAAAGTTCTTTGGATTAGCTGAATTACTTGCCAAGGATAACCATCTTGCTGTCCAAACTCCAAAGCCATAACTCGTTTGTGAAATTTTTGCTAGCCAACTCCAATCTTTGTCTTTCAAGGTCTGGAACTCGAAGGAATCCCAAAATATAGGACCTTCTTGTTTGGAACCTCCTTTATCTGTTGAATAGGTATCGAAGATTCTTAGTTAATCCCTCTTTCCAAGCTTCTAGATAAACCAAAATAATCTTCTCATACTTTTAATATGAAATGCTTCCCACTTTGAGAAGAACACCATCACCTACCAACGACAGGTGGCTTGTATATCTGACACTCCATGTTGATTTTGGATTTAATAAATTTTAGATTCTTTGCCTTTCCATGATCTGCCCTAGGGCTTCGATTAGAATAATGTATAAACTATAAACTTGAGGATAAAGGACATTATTATCCAAGACCTTTTGATTGTCGACCATTGATCATGATAGTGAAGGGGAGGATTGAGGTTTGGGTTGATCCAATTGGTCAGTTGTTTGTTGGAAAAATGTATTTATGAGCTGATTGCGTATCTAACTACGTCGGCTCTGTTAGTCACCTTGTCAATCTTTTTGTGTCAGTACGCAGAGTTTGCAATGTCAGCCAGTCAGTAAGTTTGCAGCCAATCCGGCGCACGTCTCTTTGTAGTTATGAAACCGCGTTTGTAATCCGCATATCAAGAATCCTTAGGTAGAAATTAATTACAGTGTTTAATGCAACCCTGTAGCTTCCAGGTGAAGAGATCTTAAGTCGGGATAATGAAACTCCTATAAATAGAAGCAGATAGTTGAAACTCTGAGAGAGATGTGTGTGAGAGAAATAGCACAGAGCAAGAGTAAAAGAAGAAATTGGTCGAAGATTGTATCGAGAGCCCAAGCTCTGTGAAAGTAAAAGATCAAAGTAAAAACTCATTTCCATGTAATATAAGTCTATAATTTTATGTTTACTATGGTAATATATATAAGTCTATAGTTTTATGTTTTCATTCTCAAGAATGTTGAATATTGCAAGTCGCACATGTTCTCCAGATTTACTTGTGTGAATGTTGTTTACATTTATGCTCTGTAAAAGAAATCAAGATTTCCAAAAAATTCACCGTGGTGAAAGTTCTATTTTAACGAGGAGTAACTTTGCGTAAGCTTCACTTAGATGTTTTAGTTGTTATGTCTTAGAAAAATATATTTCAAAATAGAGTTTGTTTAAGAGATCTGCAAAGTTAAGAATTTACGCGAAGTATTTGAGAAGTCTGCGAAGTAAATTATTTCGCGAAGTTAACTGCGCATTTATGCAAAGTTCAACTGCGCAGTAAAAGTTGAAATGTTCAGTTAATCTCCGCGCAGTTAATATTCATGCAGTTAATCTCTGCGCAGTTAATCTGCGAAGTTAATTTTTGAGAAGCTTGTGTTCAGCGAAGTATTTGTTCGGCTCAGTCCAGAGCAAAGAAAAAGAAGTCTGTCACTCACTGCGCATTTCAATCCTCTTGACTGCGCAGTGTGCTTTTCCCTTGATCTGGTATCAGAGCCCGGTTTACGGAATGTAGGAATTCTATTTATAAGGGAAAAGTGATTAAGAATGGCTTCCACTTCTTGTAATTTGCAAACTCCAATCTTTTCAGGAAAAAATTATGAATATTGGTCTCTAACTATGAAAGCTTTGTTCAGAGGTCAAGATGTATGGGAAATAGTCTAGAATGGCTATGTAGAACCAGCAGATCTGACAACATACAACAATCTCACACAAGCTGAGAAGGATGTCTTGAGGGAACAAAGGAAGAAAGATGGAAAGGCGCTATTCCACATACATCAAGCAACACATGAATCCATACTCCCAAGAGTAGCAGCAGCGATGTCGACTAAGGAAGCATGGGACACACTGGAAACTTCCTATCAAGGTTTGAACAAGGTAAAGACTGCCAAACTACAAATTCTTAGAAGAGATTTTGAATCTCTGTCAATGAAAGATACAGAGTTAGTAAAATCATTCTATACTCGTGTTATTGGTCTGGTTAATCAAATAAAGTCTCATGGAGAAAATCTAGGTGACCAAAGAGTTGTTGAAAAAGTTCTTAGAGTTCTTCCAAAGAAATTTGAATCTTTAGTTGTGACCCTAGAGGAAAGCAAAGATCTGTCCCAATTTACTATTGATGAGTTGCAAGCCTCATTACTCAATCATGAACATAGAATCAACAGTTCAGATACATCACTGGAAGGTGCATTCACAACACAATCATCCATAAGTCGTGGAAGAGGCAGAGGAAGATCAAACTCTAGAGGCAGAGGATGAAGTTCTTTCAGAGGAGGTCGCAGCAGTAGCCCTGCACATGTCGCTGGTAGAGGTCAGAATCAGATCCCCAGTCAACCAAGTGGACAAAGGTATGATAAATAAAAAATTCAATGTCATTACTGTAAGAAGTTTGGACACTTTGCATATGAATGCAGGAAGAAGCAGTATGACCAAGGAAAGTAAGGCCAAACATAGTCAAGCAACAACAACACTCCGAACAGCTCACTATTCTTAGCATGTGCATCTCCACTTGAATGCAATGCTGTCCAAGAAAGTTCAAATGACATATGGTATTTAGACTCAGGCTGTAGCAATCATATGACTGGTAATTTAAATCTATTCTCTAGTCTAGATAAATCAGTTCAAACTGATGTCACACTTGGAAATAATATTCAAGTTACTGTTTTGGGTAAGGGTACTGTTGATATTCTAACCAAACAGGGGGAGCATAAATTTATGCCTGATGTTTATTATGTTCAAGGTTTGAAG
Organism: Larix kaempferi; assembly: GCA_027924585.1. Taxonomy (NCBI): domain Eukaryota; kingdom Viridiplantae; phylum Streptophyta; class Pinopsida; order Pinales; family Pinaceae; genus Larix; species Larix kaempferi. The sequence continues at coordinate 41,735 of BSBM01004537.1, forward strand.
CATAATTTGATGAGCATTGGACAATTGATGGAAAAAGGTTATAGAGTTCATATGACAGGAAATCATTGTCTGATCAAAGATATATACCCAAGCAATCGCTTAATAGCCGAAGTACAGATGACAAGCAATCGTTTGTTTCCTTTGAGGATAAGGCCAAACATAAAAGGAAAAACAACTCAAGTTGTTCATGGAAGTCAAAATGAAAATTCTGGAGCTGCACTCAAAGCAGAAAGTAAAGAAGCATAAATTCACTGCGACAAGGAAGAAAAAGACAACAAAGAAATGCACGCCGCGTTTCAAACAGAAATAAAGGATGAATCCTGGTTATGGCACTTCAGATTTGGACATCTGAATTTTGGTGGGCTGAAGCTACTGCACATGAAGGACATGGTGAAAGGATTGCCATTGATTGAAAAGCCAGAGAGAATTTGTGAAGGGTGTATTTTTGGAAAACAACACAGAGAGACTTTTCCAGTCGGAAAGTCATATGGAGCTTGCACACCACTTGAAATTGTGCACTTTGATATTTGTGGACCAATGCAAACACAGTCCATGGAAGGATGCACTTATCTTCTCACATTTATTGATGATTTCACAAGAAAAACCTGGATATATTTTCTAAAACATAAATCTGATGCGTTTGCTTGTTTTCAGCAGTTCAAGGCACTTTTGGAGAAGCAGAGTGGTTACAACATCAAGATATTAAGAACAGATAGAGGTGGTGAGTATGTTTCAAATGATTTCTTAAATTTTTGCAAAAATCATGGCATACATAAGCAATTCAATGCGCGGTATACACCGCAGCAGAATGGTATCGCAGAGAGGAAGAACAAAATCATTATGGAGATGGCACGCAGTAAGTTGGCAGCCATGCATCTGTCAAATGAATACTGGGCTGAAGTAGTGGCAACTGCTGTTTACATCATGAATCGATGTCCGACGAAGAGTGTGAAGAACAAAGTTCCACAGGAAGCATGGACAGGTATGAAACATAGTGTTTCGCATTTAAAAGTTTTTGGTTGTGTAGCATACATACATGTTCCAGATGAGCTAAGAAGGAAATTAGACAATAAAGGACAGAAATGCATTTTTATTGGGTATTCTGAAGACACAAAAGCATACAAGTTGTGTGATCCTGTTGCAAGAAAAGTTATTATCAGTCGAGATGTTCAGTTTGTAGAAAATGAAGCATGTGATGGAACCATAGAGAAGAATGTTAAAATCGTGTCACATGTTGAACATGATGACATCGCAGAAGATGTGGTTGAGACTCCGCATGTGAATCAGAGCTTCCCAGCTCCGTCTACTCCCATGACAACGCATCATGTTTCAGAACAAGGAACTCCGACACAAGTCGCAGTTCAAGCAACTCCGACAAGCACACCAAGTGCGCAGCAAACTCCATCAGGCAGTTCGCGCAGTTCGACACCAGCAACTCCGACAAAGACAAGAACTCTGTGTGAGATATATGAGACTGGTACACCTAATTCATTCTCAGTTTTTGCATTATTTTCTCAAGTTAATGATCCTCTAACATTTGAAGAAGCTGTTGAAGATAAAGTTTGGGCACAAGCCATGGATGAAGAAATAGAATGCATTGAGAAAAATCAAGCATGGGAATTAGTCGATGTTCCTAAAGATAAGGATGTGATAAGTGTGAAATGGATTTATAAGACCAAGCAAGATGCTGATGGAAATGTGCAGAAGCACAAGGCAAGATTGGTAGCAAGAGGGTTCACACAGTAGCCTGGCATAGACTTCAATGAAACCTTTGCACCTGTAGCTCGAATGGACACTATCAGAACAGTTTTGGCCATCGCAGCTCATAAGACATGGCCTGTTTATCAAATGGATGTTAAGTTTGCATTTTTAAATGGTTATTTCGAGGAAGAAGTATATGTGGAGCAACCACAAGGCTACGAAGTCCCAGGACAAGGACACAGAGTATACAGACTGAAAAAGGCACTGTATGGTTTGAAACAAGCTCCTAGAGCTTGGTACAGTCGCATTGACTCTTACCTCATTCAGAATGGATTTCACAGAAGTGAATGTGAGCCAACGCTGTACACAAAAATCAACAAGCAAGGTAATAAGCTAATTGTCTGCTTGTATGTAGATGATTTAATATTTACTGGTGATTTTGGCATAGAAGAATTTAAATTAGTCATGGAAAGTGAATTTGAAATGACTAATTTGAGGCTTATGAAGTATTTTCTGGGCATTGAAGTCCAACAGACTGAAAATGAGATATTTATATCTCAGTCAAAGTATGCAAGTGATATCTTGAACATATTTAAGATGTTAAATTGCAAGACAGCCCCAACACCAGTGATAACAGGTTTGAAATTGAGCAAGGATGATAATGGATCCAATGTAGATCCTACTCTATTCAAAAGGATCGTTGGCAGCCTTATGTATCTTACAGCAACAAGGTCGGACATCATGTATGGAGTCAGCTTAATCTCAAGATTCATGGATTCACCAAAAGAATCTCATTGGCAAGCAGGTAAAAGAATTCCGAGGTATGTAAGTGGAACAAAAGACTTTGGTATTTTATATTCAACCTCAGAAAATTTCAAACTCATTGGATACACTGATAGCGATAATGGAGGCAGCATGGATGACATAAAAAGTACATTTGGGAATACATTTCATGTCGGAACAGGTGTTGTATCATGGGCTTCAAAGAAACAACCCATAGTAACTCTTTCTTCAGCAAAAGCAGAGTATGTCGCAACTACAAGCGCTGCATGTCAAGCCGTTTGGATGCGGAGGATGTTAAGTGATCTGTCGCAGAACCATCAAGAACCCACAGTCATTTACTGCGACAACAATTCAGCTATTGCACTGTCAAAGAATCATGTGTACCACAAGAGAACCAAGCACATTGACACAAGGTATCATTTTATCAGAGAATTGATAAATAACAAAGAAATCTGTTTAGAATTTTGCAGGTCTGAAGATCAGGTAGCATACATATTTACAAAACCATTGGCAAGGGACACATTTCAATATCTGCGAAGTTGTCTAGGAGTGACAAGTTCTACACAGTGAACTTCGTCATGCACGGAGCATGTTTCAGCTCTGAAACATTTTGTAAAATTTTATTTTTTGTTTAATGATCCCCATCCGCTCATAATTAAGGGGGATTGTTGGAAAAATGTATTTATGAGTTGATTGCGTATCTAACTGTGCCGGCTCTGTTAGTCACGTTGTCAGTCTTCTTGTGTTAGTACGCAGAGTCTACAATGTCAGCCAGTCAGTAAGTTTGCAGCCAATCTGGCACACGTCTCTTTGTAGTTATGAAACCGCGTTTGTAATTCGCATATCAAGAATCCTTAGGTAGAAATTAATTACAGTGTTTAATGCAACCCTGTAGCTTCCAGGTAAAGAGATCTTAAGTCGGTGATAATGAAACACCTATAAATAGAAGCAGATAGTTGAAACTCTGAGAGAGATGTGTGTGAGAGACCTTGAGAGAGATGTGTGTGAGAGAAATAACGCTAAGCAAGAGTAAAAGAAGAAATTGGTCGAAGATTGTATCAAGAGCCCAAGCTCTGTGAAAGTAAAAGATCAAAGTAAAAACTCATTTCCATGTATTGAGGCAAGTTGCGCAGTTTACTATGGTAATATATATAAGTCTATAGTTTTATGTTTCATTCTCAAGAATGTTGAATATTGCAAGTTGCACATCTTCTCTAGATTTACTTTTGTGAATGTCGTTTACATTTACGCTCTGTAAAAGAAATCAAGATTTCCAAAAAATTCACCGTGGTGAAAGTTCTATTTTAACGAGGAGTAACTTCGCGTCAACGTCACTTAGATGTTTTAGTTGTTATGTCTTAGAAAAATATATTTCAAAATAGAGTTTGTTTAAGAGATCTGCGAATTATTTGAGAAGTCTGCGAAGTAAAGTATTTTGCGAAGTTAACTGCGCATTTATGCGAAGTTCAACTGCGCAATAAAAGTTGAAATGCGCAGTTAATCTTCGCGCAGTTAATCTTCGCGCAGTTAATCTCTGCGTAGTTAATCTGCGAAGTTCATTTTTGAGAAGCTTGTGTTCAGCGAAGTATTTGTTTGGCGCAGTCCAGAGCAAAGAAAAAGAAGTCTGTCATTCACTGCGCAGTTCAATCCTCTTGACTGCGCGGTGTGCTTTTACCTTGATTGTTGACTAAAATAAATTTGTATAAGATCATGAGAAAGAAGGATTGGCTTACAAGACCTTTTTTCACAAATTTTTCTATGATCCACCCTAGGGCTTCGATTAGAATGATGTATAAACTTGAGGATAAAGGACATTGTCATCTGAGACCTTGTGATTGTCTACCATTGATCATGACAATGAAGGGGATGATTGA
>BSBM01004538.1:0-54928 GCA_027924585.1 Larix kaempferi
ATACATCTTAACCAAATAATCACTAAAATACTACAGCAGAGAATGCAAAATACATCAGCTAACTTAGGTGAGATATTACACCTTAGACATGTTGCAAATTTCAAATCATGCAAAGTGGCACTCAAATGGCCATGAGAAATTTGATTTTCAAAGACTTTCAATATTACGAGGATCTTTTTTGTATCAAGCTTTAGCAAGCAACTTGTAGGATAGATTTTCAGACATTATGTGTATATTGATTTTCCGACTATATTGATTTAAAAAAAATAATAATAATAAATTTCAATCAAGAATGAGCGTATCCATCAACCAAGCAAGAGGACCAAACCAGAAAAATGTCAACCTGAGAGTAGTATGGTGAACAACCAGAAATGAATTTATATTAACAAGGGAAATTAACAACAACGACTCAGTTAAGGGAGATTGACATTTATTAACTCTCCACAATATCTCAATAATTCAATTGGACAGGTGTACACATCAATATACTTTAATAAGCAATACTGAAATGAGCAGGTGTACACATCAATATACATTTCATTTAATAAGCAAGTATTGAAATTAAATAGCAAGACAGAAATTAAACACAGTTTTCATATCTTTCAACTTTTCATATTTAGCACTCCCAAGCCTGGGTAAGAGTATCAGCATATGAGGTTAAGTTCAGATCAGCATAGGTCATTGTTCAAAGGACATTGATCATGTAGCCCACTAAGACATAATCACAAAACTATGTCAAGTCAAACGTGGGTGAGGGTACCATGACCAAAATAAAAAAAATGGTACAAGTTGAAAAGATGATAATGGGTGTTATGACCGAACTCCCTTTGTACCAAAGGGTGTACCACAACCAAAGTACCCAAAAGACCAAAGAAATAAGTTAAAGAATAACTTAAGGTGGGTAAGTGACCCTAATAATCACAAGTCGAAAACACCATGCATACAAAGAAGAAATGAAGTCCATGTTCATAGTCTCATGATGAATAGGATTGTCATGGATGGCAACATAAAAGTAACTAACCATTATGGAAAACATATAAATTTTTTTATGACTTTCAAAAGTAAGATCTAAAAGTTTTATGACTTTCTTTTCAGTCTTTATGACAATTTGAATGGACATGCCCCACTCATAGCCAAATGCTTTTGATATATTTACAACTCATCAGAGTATGGGGGACCATATAATTCTTGAAAAACATTGGATTCAGTATCCCATGCCTTTGAATAAACAGGCCTCAGGACCACGCGTCTATTCTGATGCATGTGAACGTCTATGTGGGTTTTGACAAGCCACTGTTATTGGTTTTTAATGTAGTACCCAAGGATTTGAGCCTCAGTAAGCTTTGTCTGCAAAATATGTTTGACATATTCGAGAGATTCTCTAACTTCCCATTTTAGATTACAAATAACAGTTGGTTCTAATGCTGTCAGGTTGATGCCGAATGACCGCCACTAGTCTCTAATCCAATCAGGGACGTAGAATGCAGGATCCTCATAGATTTGTGGAATTTGAAGTCCAAACTTTAGCATGGTATAATATGTTCTATTTGTATTTTCTTTTCTCAAGAATTTCCACCATAATTTTTTATATTTTTCATATGTGTGTGTAGTACTTGGAAACCGGAGGATAGCATCTTGATGTGGCCATGCTTCCAAAGAATGTATCCAGTTAATACAGTAGTATTGTTGGTCTAGTTGTAGCCCGGGGTGAGGTGTAGAGCCCTCCATCGAGATTAAGTTAAGATCTTGGTAGAGGTGTGTTAACCAATTGCTTGCATCAGCTGCTTTTCTTAGGGAGTTGTTGTAAATCATCTCCGATACAATACTGGATCCCATAGGCATTCTTTTGAGTTCCGGCACTATTCTAATAAAAGCATCAGATCCATGTAAGTTAGCATCTAACACTTCAGCATGTCTCAACTCCCACCTAGGTTTCCAGTCTTGCATATAATCCAACCAACTCATATTATCATTGATAGTATAGATATGATTTTTTCCTCCGGTCCAAGCAGATATTTTCATGTTTACTTGTGGGTTATGGGCCCACTGGATTCCGCTTTGACCTTCTACGCTCGCTTGCCTCGTGCTCGCTTGCACCAGGATCGCTTGTTAAAAATTAACAGCATTCTCCTGTGTCAAATATTATCTTATTAGTAACCATTGTGGTACTTTGGTGCAAATGTTTTTCCTAACTCATTGTTTCTCCATATTGTGTGCCTAGTGCCACCTCTCTATGTCAATGCATAAATCAACCTCTTCTTGGTTTGTGGTTCTAGTTGGCCTTGTTTTGGGACTTGTAGTGGTTCTATAATGTCATGGCCATAGTCATTGACACATTAAAACACCTTAGATCTAAGCCCGAGGTGAATCAGGATTCAAAGTCAAATCCCAGTTGCTAGTACCTCGTAGTCGTCAGTGATCACTCGTCACCTTGCAAAGCTAAGCGGTGAGTGCATGACATGAGTGAGTGAATGAGTTAGTGTACCAAGGTTTCTTTCCTCCCGAATTTTATTATTTAATAATATACCATCAGAAACAATCCCACCATGGTGATGTGCTCTATAGAGCAAAAACCATAGAAAATCATGCATTAGAACAACTCCATCAGCAATAAATCTGCCTTTTTGTCTTCAATACTAATGTTAAAATCCTTGACAATTTAAGCCTTAACTTAAGTGAATCAACAAGAGATATAAGTGTTGGAAACAACCAAACCATGACTAACACCCAATAAATAGTGTGCAACTATAAATAGTGAAGGACAACCATAACATGGGCTCCTAATAAGTCAATTTTGATAATTCGAAAACACCATGCAATCAAAGAAGAAATGAAGTCCATGTTCATAGTCTCATGATGAATAAGATTGTCATTTATGACAACATTAATGACAAAGAACATTGATTGACAAACCAATGCCAAGTATTTCGAAGGATGATGACAACATTGGAGAAGACATGCCAATCGACTAATTTTCATGATCTCCCTAATATTTGCCTCTAACAACTCTTTGAAAAGGGATTTGAAATTAATGTTTCCAGCCTCAGCTTTGTCCATGATGGAGACAACCTTAGTTAAGGCTTGCAAACATTGATAATCCATCAACATCTAAATAACATGAGCTCTAGTCTTTTAATACAATAATTAAAAAAATCAACAACTTTGTGTCCTAGGCACAAAATGTTACATATTATGGGTTGAAATTGCATTCTACCAATGAATTCCCTACTGATACTGGACCTACTTCTACTTACAATCTGACTTTGGGTGCCTTAACTACTGGAAGTGGAAAGAGTGTGTCCGTAGACGTTGATAGTGACAAGAGAGCATCTCTGTATATTGATGGTGACATGAGTGATCTTGCACTTGAATTTCACAAAGTTCCATCTTCTATTTTAGAGTTTTCATCTAATAATGGATTTTCGGCTGATACTGGACCCACTTCAGTTTACAGTCTCCCTCCAGGTGATGAAATTACTACTAGAAGTAACAAGAGAGAATTTGTAGATGTTGATGGAGACAAGAGTGTTGTAGATGCTAAGAATGACAAGAGTTTGTTTTTGCAAACATAATGTACACCTGATGAAGTTCATGAATTTCCATCATCTGAGTTGGAATTGCATGCTAATAATGAATTTCTTGCTGAAACTGGGGCTATGGTATCTTACAGTCTTCCTATGGGTGTTGAACCTACTATTAGAAATGAAGAATTAGCATCTATAGATGTTGATGTTGAGAATAGTGCTTTCATAGATGTTCAGTTGGTTGATGTTGGGGATTATGATTACATATAGACTAGTGGGGAGACGTTGGTCCAAGGCAATCAACCTACAATAATTGTTGACATATTAGAGATATGGTTTTTCCCTCAATAAGCAATAACGAAGCACAAAGCCATATGGAATATACCATGAATTCATAATCGGTCCAAATCTCCAACATATCATTCACCATACGCTGAAATTACTAACTATATAATACTAGTAACATAACCAGTTACATACCAGTAATGGTCAACAAAGCATAACCTGTAAACAAAACATAACTAGTACCAGGACAAAGCATAACTAGCAACAAAGGACCAAGCATAACCTGTAAACTAACTCATTGCCATATCGAATTAACCACCTCATCCATAATCAATTCATAATTGGAACAATTATCCAATACAAATATCAATAGTTGGATGAGGATGATACCACACACTAAGGAACAAAAGCCCAATGCATAATTGTTATGGCACCTCCCTAATAACATAGCAGAAACCCTACCAAAGCGTAACGAGTAACAAAGGACCAAACATAACCTGTAAAAATACTCATTTCCATATCGAATTTACCACCGCATTCATAATCAATTAATGATTGGACATATCTCCAACACAAATATCAATAGTTGGCAGAGGACGATACCATGCACTAAGCAGCAGAAACCCGATGCAATATTTTATGGAACCTCCCTCATAAGAGAGAAAAAATCCTACCAAAGCACTCGCAATAACAAAGGACCAAGCATAACCTGTAAAACTACTCGTTGCCATATGGAATTTACCACCACATTCATAGTCAATTCATGATTGGACTATATCTCCAACACAAATATCTATAGTTGGCAGTAGATGATACCACACACTAAGCAACCGAAACCAGGTGCAAAATTTGTATGCCACCTCCTTCATAACACAAGAAAAACCCTACCTCAACAAAAACCCTACCTTGACAAATACTTACAACAAAATACTTAGAAATTAAAACAAGGGACAACCCCTAACTCTGCAAATACATTGCAAATCTCCTTCTAGCAATACCATACGGGCTTTCATAGGTATTGAGGGAAAAACCCTATCTCAACAATCAACACAAGCAACCATTTAGGGTCTACCAATACTAGCTCTATCTCCAACATTGTTTTTTAGACAAATTTGAGTTCCATTACTGCAAATTTGGTGAATGAGTTCCACCTGAAATACTAAATTAATGTCCCAGGTGAAGACATCGCCAATGTATGAATGGTACTAGGAATGCTGCTACCGCCCCATGTAATGGTACTAGGAATTCTACACCATTAGGAAAACATGATGAATTTGACTTGGACAAGTCGGCCTCAAATAATTTAGAAAACAATATGAATATCCAGAGATTCGAAATAAAATCAAAACCACCTAATTAGCAAATGAAATCAAAACCACCTAATTCGCACCCAAAAATGCAGAGATTCGACTCAATAGAGGAGGGTTTCAACTTACAATTTCCATTGAGGGTCTGCGGGGATATGTAGACACGGCCGGAGCGGGTGCCCCAAATAAACCAACTTCAATAGCCCTCGTAGCAATTGCACAGTGAAAGTTGCATAGTGAGGGTCTGCGGGGATATGCAGACACGGCCGGAGCGGGTGCCCCAAAGAAAACAACTTCAATAGCCCTCATAGCAACTGCACAGTGAAGGAGAACATGAAATTGTAGCCGGTTGCATGTAGGGGGGTGCCGTCGAACTAGAGCAACAGATCGTTTTGTCCAAGCTCGACAGAGATAGGTATGACGTTTTGGTTATGTTTTGTTTGATGTTTAAAATATTATAATATCATATTAATTAAATTATAATATACATTAATTAAATTATAATATATATTAATTAAATAGTAATATAATGGGACTTTGTCTGTGTGCTAATTGTGTTGATGGTTCTAGAATAGTCGTTGCAACATTGCAACACAAACAATGCTCAAGGGTGCTTTGGTTAGGGTGGAATTATACAAGTGTTGGTGACCTATTATGTGGCACAATTTCTTATATCTGAGGTGTTTTTGGTATGGAACTCACCCTTCTATCATATAGACATGGTTCACTACCAATGTAGGCACAAATATTGCATTATCCATGATTTGTTAGGGGTTTAACAAGGCCTACGGTGGTGTGAGAAAGGGGTTGTCAAGGCTCAACATTTATTATAAGGAATCCCAGATCTAGTGGAATCATTGGTAGGAGGATTGCAATTGGAAATTATGGGCAGAGAACCATGCCATGGATGAAGGTACTATGAAAATGGTATCACAAATGTTGAAGTTGAGGGAATTATTGCATAGGGAATTCACCACCTTAATATTGGTCACTAGTTCACAATATTTAGAATCGAATACTCAACTAGGAGCTTTGAAATCCTTAGTAATTAGAAAAAGTATGGCTCGCTTACAACTCTCACGAGAGTTAGTTTTATATCCTTCCCCTTTGACCTTTCCAGCACTTGCGGATCCCTCACTCAATGGCTTCTCTTGGGTAAACAATGAGTATGTGGACATTCAAGTTGATGGACTCCTAATCCAACTATGGGGTATCAAATAGTTGCAATCAACTGTATGGGTTGACTTTATGTGGACATGCATGCAACAAATTCAACAATGGAGACTTAAGTAAGGCCAAACGGGTAGAATTTCTACTTTATTTTTTATATTTTTAGAATATTTTTCCATGTCGTTTTGTTGTTGTCTCAATTTGTGCCCTAACACCCTGTCGAGGCAATTTATATTGGATTAGGGTAAATTATGTTGGAAATTTTTTTGATGAAGAATTATATCTTTTTGTTTGTTGGAAAAAACTAGTTCATCCATAAATTTTTGCCATTCAAAATATGCCCTTTATTATGAAGTAAAAGCACTAAAAGGATTTAAATAAATAGTCGTTGAAGAAAAAAAAGATGGCGATATTAGTAACACCAAATTATTTAAAAAATGACTTAAAACCAACTTTTAAAACATTACTACATCAATTAAATAAATAGCTCATAAAAAGGGGGTTGATCGTAGGAGAACCACTTTTAATTTGGGAACACATTTCAAGAATCTTTCGCTAAAATATTTTACATAGTCTATTTGTAACATTATTGTTTTTTCCCACTTAATCTTAGTTTCTAAGACTTAGTAAAACATATAAATGAAATCCATAATGTGTTTTTATAAAAACTTGGTTAATAAAAATGATAAATAAAAAATTATTTGCAGTGCCCATTCACCAAGTGACTTGCTTCTTTTTCTTGTTTATGAAGAAAAACATAAGTAGTCACTTAACCCATTCTATTAGAAATGAGTTAACACAAGGCCTAATTGCCATCACATAATGGATCACGATCAAAGGACATCAATATGTGATGGAGTTTAAGAAGTCCATGTACTTTGATACGGAAGCACAAACATCTTATTAAAAATGAAACGCAAAAATGATATTGTTAATAATGACTATTAGTTTAAGAAGCATAAAAAAGATATTGTTGATTATCATTTTTGTTTAGCAAGATCAAAATAACTAAGTAACACAGAATAACATAATAGCTACTAAGTAATAACAATTGTAGCAATTTAAGTTACCAATCCATTTGTATAAAACTTATGATAATTGTTCTAATATGAAATAACCCATAAATTAACACATAAATCCTATAACTTCATTTTGTATCTTTCTCAATCGACACATGTTCGATTCAAACCATTACCACTACAACCTCCAGGAACACCCACGCTACTACACATGTAGAACATAATTAGATTAGAAAACTAATTTTCAAATATAACCAAGTTAATCAGCAAAATGAACATATGGTGAGTGCATTTACTTTAACCTAAAAACATTGCGTACCTCTACTTTTCAACAATTAAATATCATTCATCTTCTTCTTCATCCAACTCAACATCTGTATCAGGATCTGGTTCTGAATAGATACTGATGAAAGGATCATTCACATCGTCATCGACATCAAAGTCATCTTCGCTAATATAGTCATCCATATCGTCAATGAGATCATCGTCTGCTACATTTGCATGATCAACCTCTTCAACTTCTTCATCTAACACATCGACCGCAACCTGATCTAAATCATCATCATCTTCTTCTTCTTCGTGATTATCTTCATCATCTAGTACAAGGTTATACTTTATTGGTCTTCCTCTTGGATCGTATCGAACAACGTATGACCAAACTGCTTTACCTGGTACCTCAGAGTAGTAGACTTGCTCACCTTGACTTGGAAGAACATAAGGCTCTGTACCCAGTTCAAATGCCCTTCTATTAACCATGGTAAATCCATTATCATGCTCAATAACAGTTCTTTCAGGATCACGTTCATGCATCCGTAGCCTGTACCACTTCACCTCAAACAAAACTATTTTACAGGAATTAAAATCACACTCATTAATGTCCTCCAAATGCCCATAGTACCTATTCTCGATTTCTTCTGGATGTCTATCACTTATAGAGGAAACATTGGTGACCTTAAACACTGCAGTTATCCCACAATCCAAGGTTTTCATGTTATCATCCAACTTTTTGATACAAAATTTACGACCATTGCACCACATAGCCTTGTGATGTTTCAACTGCAACATTGACAACAGGTTAAAAATACATTGTGATTTAATAAACGTCATATACGAGTTAGTAAATATAATTGAAAACTTAAACAAACAAAATGTAATTGGAAAAATGGATCGAAGTAACTAGAAAAAATGTGGGTAAAAAATTTACTTGCCTTTTTATCTTTTAAACCATAGGCTAAATCAACTTCCCTTTGCGGCGTAAGTTCAGGAAATTGTTGTCGAATACGATGAGCTGTTTTAATCATGTTACTGACCCCTTCCCATGATAACCTACCGAATAATTCTTCACAATCTTTTATCCAATGCTCCATCCAATCAAGGTTGTTTGCAATGTATAAATGTAAAGCATCCCACACTCAACCAACTATAGGATAAAATAACAATTCAATATCATTAATTAGATATCACTAAAGGAACATAGTTTAATATAGTTGAAAACACATAATTATTAAAAAAAGTTAAAAAAGCAGTATGATAATATAAAATTGGAAAAAATACATGTGTAATATATTAATTCAACAACGTATAATAATTACCTTTCACAGTCCTCAATGTACCTCTCCCCAATAGGACCTCCCCTTCAAATTTGTTGATGGAATCGAGATGCCAAATGCTAGGCACATTCATATTTTCTGCTAATTTAGGTAGATATTCACTAATATACACCATGCATTGATATACCATATATCCTTCAACCATAGAACCCTCGGGATGCGCTCTTTGTCTAACAAAATCCTTCACTGACTTCAACTGCCTCTCCACCATCCACATCGACCTTGTGTGTACTGATCCACATAATTCAATCCCCTCAACTTGGTGTATGAGGTAGTGTTCTTGTGCATTGAAAAATGCTGGAGGTAGATACTGTTGCATTTCACACATTAGTCGAGGAATTTCTCTCTTCCAATGCCTTATATCTTCTTTATGGATTTCTTTTGATGAAAGCCACCTACAAATGATGCAATAAAACAATATCAAGGCATATATAATATTTGCGGGGAAAAACATAATATGTCAATAAGTTCCGCTACAAACCACAGACCAGGTCATTTTTCAAGTAAAACATTACTTACCTCATGTATTTTCCAAGAACATAAATAATATGTTTTATGTTGTTGTCAAAGTCGTATGGGAGAGATAAAGGTAGAACATACTGTATCAAAAAACAATGGTGCATTTTAGGATCGTTTGCACACATGCCAAATACTAGCAGAACCAAAGCTCAGATATCCATTATCGTTAATAATCAACATCAATATGCCCGCCAAATCGATGATATCCATTGGAAGAGGTCCCCGAGTGTTGTGCGGCTTGACTAAATGGTCATAAATCGGGTGGGCTTCTCCAGGTAACTTCCCAAAACAAAAATATGATAGCACCTTATTGTTCATGATTACCTCACCATATAACTATGAATGGAATAGTGTGCTTCATCTTCTAGCTTGCAAAAGTAAGGGCCGAAAATCTTTCACTCAAACATATCAACTATGGAGACTGCAATCCAGAGTTGCCTCTTTTCCATATTGAGCTCGACTGGGCAAATATTTTTGTATCCCTCTCGACTTTTTGAGTTAGGGTTACATTGTTTCTTATCAGGTGCATTGGGAGAGTGCGTTTTTTTCTTTGGTGTTGCTGGTGAAGTCTGTCATCAGCTACGATTTCCTACGTTGGCGAGCTTAGTGTTGGGGCTTGAACTCTTCATGTCATTGGGCGGTTTTCCCCTGCATTGTTATGTCGAGTATGTCGATGGATTATAGGCCTGTGGATCACGTGTTTGACCTCAATGCCCTCTGTTTGGTTGCTTGGATCAATCGACATGCATATATTCTTGCTCTGCATGGATTTCTCCATGGAGTCTGTCATTATCAGTTTATCTTTTTTTTACAGTCTGCGTGTCTACACATTAAGCGACCATTGCCACTAGCTCTTTGTCACTTTCCTGGTTTGTTTGTCGGTACTCTCTAGTGGTGCAGTATGATTCCTATTCATTTTCATTGTCTAATGAAAACTCATGGCTGCAGTGGCATGCCATGAGTGGTTAGTTAATGCGTTGGTGTAACTGCCTTTCTTTACGACACGTAATTTATTCCAACGTTAGCATTGGAGTGTTATCTCTGCCAATCCACCACGTGGAATTTTACCGTTTTCTTTCACTTCACCCAACCATTACTCTACATGGCATTGCTTTCATTTACCTACATGACGTCCACCTTTTTCAACCTTTCCCTCCTCTGCGTGGTTGTGCGGTTGTTGTTTCTTGCAGTGGCTCCCTCCTTGTGTTCCGTAACGACGCTTTCGAGCCATGGGCCTATGATTCACTATGAGTCAATTGTTTCCTTCATATGCCTTCTTTATCCTACTATGTGATCCTACCATGCCTGTCTCTGTGTAGATCCCTTCGTGGAGTTGTTGGTGCGAAGGTTTGCCATATGCACGTCAAAAAACGTCTCACTCTTTTTCATTGACAAACCCGAGATTGTTGACCATGGACACTAGTGAACCTTAGGAGAAACATCCCATTTGATTGGTCGATGGGAAGGAGGATTTTTGCACAAGATAGGCCGAGAGATTTTCAAGGGCCCGAAAGGGGCTTTTAATTTTCTATTATTATTTTTGCAACATTTTTACATTAAAAGATGGGATTGGGGATTAGAGACCTTTTAAAACTCCACACCGGGGTAATCAATGGATAGTTGGAAATTCCATTTTTATTTCATTTTAAAACATAGTCCCAAAGGGTATAACAGAAGAAAAGATTTGAATAGGAGAAGGATAATATGAAACTTAAATGAAAAAGGGGGCGAATTTATTTTTCTCTTAAAAAATACGAGCATATGTGCTTTCACATAAGGAGGTAGCCAAAAAGTATTTTAAACTTTTTAGACATGGGAATGGAACAATGACAATTGACAAATGCAATTGGTGAATTAATTGAAGCACCCAAAATCGACAAAATTTAATTGACAAGAATCATAGGCTTCTTACTTGTAGAAACTTCATCCAAGTGTCGAGAGGGTCAAACGACAATGGTTTTGGCCAGATTAGATATGGGCATGATCAACACTTTGACCTGGATGCAATGGCATAAAAATCGTGACATAACCACATGTGTAACAAGAAACGTCAGACCTCAAATTTTGACACACTTTTTCCATGATCACTCATAACGAGACTTCGTATGATCGACATGAGGACCAAATAGCGTCACAAATGACCAAAGTGGGCATGGATAGGATCACGACGTCGGTACGCAAACGACGACAAAGGTAGAATGACAAGGCGATGAAGTTCAATCGGTTCGCCTTTGGTGTCATGTTACAACACTTCATAATCATGCCGATGTTGATCATCAATAGAGTGAAGGTTGGGAAGTGCATTTAACCTAATTGTTGAAGTGTTAATGGGAGCCACTCATAACTGATCTCTTCCACCTGGTAACTAACCACCACCAACATTATAAACAATATTAACTTGATTTTGGCAAGGTAGCGCATTTCAATACTTGTGTTTATGATTACAATGGTCATGTAAATTAGTGGTAGTTTGGGAAGAAGAAAATAAACTGTATGATGCTAGCACTAGATGGACCAAAAACAAGAATATTAAAAATGTTAGGATAATGTTATTGATGTGAGCTCTCACATTGTTGCATAGATGTATGTGGCAGGAAAAAGTGAGCCACGTTGTCCTTTGTCCCCGTAGTACCTTGTCACAAATTTTAATTAGTAGGAGAATAGTATTTTTATATTATTTTAAACCCCGGAGTTATTAGATATCCAAATCTGAATTACTACAGGAAATATGTTGATAAGGATTTGTCCCGTTACTTTTTTTAGTTAATAAAAATGCGACTTCCATTCAAAAAGTTGGTTGCTTAATTAATTGCAATTAAAAATTTATAGAAAAAATGATTTGATTACTGCGGCATCAGATGGAGAAACAAATAATATATGATGGGCTTATGAATAATTTACGTATCTAGTGTGAAAAACTTAGTGTTTGGCAATTTGATCAAATGAGATTTTTCATATAAATAGCGGATAGGGGATAAGATTGGAGAAGCTAAAAAATATGTTCCGGTCACATCACCTGGAGAGGATCATAAATTATAAACTACATTATTGCCACTTGGTTCACTGAACTAGTTGTGCTAGTAAAATTAGCACACTGTTCGTGTGCAGCGTGAACTCACACAACGTGCACACTATTTAATGCTGCAATGCATTATCACCTTGTATCATGCATCATATTTAATGTTGCACTACATTAGCACCTTGTAAATCATCACAGAGCCGCTAAATGGAAAGGTATGCACGATACTCCCATATTTGATCCTTCTGCATGTCACATCTATATAGTTCGCACTGCGCCACACAGAACAAATCCGCATCAGTGAAAACATCACATTGTTGTTACATTTTTGAACCAATCTATGTCGTAATTAATATTTTTATTTTATTTTTAAAGTCTTCGACCAACAACAATAACATAGAACCAGTCACATCACAATCTTATCATAAATTCAACCAATCATAAAATAGATAAATAAAATTTCAATATATTTAAAAATTAATTATTTTCAATCCATAAAGTTTAACATGGTGAACAAAATTTTGATTTGATGAACTAATTAAAAGTCAACTAACATTGAATAGTTGACTGCAAACCAATTACAATATATTTGCCTTCAATGGGTTTAATTTAAAGTTTTAGTGTAACTCTATGTCTAATTGTTAAACACGATATTTTCTTACAATGATTTTATTCTTATCTAATTTATGGAGGGATGAACACTCCAACATTAGATTATGTTATCCAAAATGTGTAAATACTCTATTATCTCTCCGTTCAACTCTTATATATACAGAGAGACAATTTATTTATTTATTTCAAAGTCTATTTAAAAGTTGTTTGCTCTATTTATTTGTAAGTGTGTATTTTATTGATGAAAATAAACTAATAATGAAAATGAAACTTACCACAATTATAAAATACCAATTTTGATTTACAACATATAACATTAAACATATGCTTTAATTCTTTTTATTAAACAATCACCTGTATGCTCGAGGAGAACAATTTTTCAGTAGACCTAATGCTAGATTATAATGTAGAGGGCTTGACTAGGCATGCTTCATAGTATGTGAACATGGGAAGGTGGCATAGGTGGTTTCTTGCAATACAATTGATGATACATGGAGTTGGCTTCTTGTCATGGATTTTGAAATGAGACCGGACATGAAAGTATGCATACTTTTCACCACCTTGAAAATTTTAAACAACGATACTTTCACACACTTGTCTTTAGTACTACCTGTAAATTGAACTTGGGAAAACACTACTTTGGGCTTCGTAATCTCATGGTATGCTTTTGAACATGTATAAGGAGTTGGAGATGTATTCTTGGTAATATGGTGTAGATAAGGAAAATTTCTTTAGATTAAGCCCTTCTAGAATGAACATTTAGATTATAATCGGGTTTTCAAAAAACAATTCCACTTTTTTGTGAAAGTAGCATTCTTGTAATTTCAACATCACTAGATTCCATAGCAATTTATAAGAATTTCTCATGTTTAAGTTCCTAGGGTTGATTTTTAATTCTTTTAACTTATGTACTACACCCACAAATTTTTTTTTGGGGGGGTAGAGTACCCGTCCATGTTTTAAAATGATAAGAAAATAAATATTACAATACGAACCAATAAAAAAACCACGAGTTTCATGAATCACATACCACTTCAGCAGCCAAGTGCAATGGAAAAATGGCATATCATAACATAATTGTCAACAATATTTGAATGGAATTTGCCAATTTCCATCGTTACTACCATGGAGTCATGTAGTATGTTTGTCAAATCTCACTCTCTTTATGATTTATGAACAACCATTTAAACTATATAAAAACTGAGGAAAATCAAGTATGCCAGCTGGACACGGATTTTGAAATTTAATCAACATCAACTGGTGGCATTGGGCGGCAACGTGCGGGCTTATCGTATGCCAGCCTGGTAAGCAGAAGTATGTTGAAAATTTGAATATATTGTTGCATTGGATTAGATGGCCAATAGAACAAGCAACAACATTTATGAGCGTGGGAGAAGAAAATCAGAGGGGATGGGAGAAGAAATTTTGAGGTAGAGTGGAATAGATTTTGAATTATTTTGATGTGAATCTGTCTGGATTTTCGCTTTCTTGTTTCGAGCCTGGCCATGCTTTTGTCTTTCTTTTTTGTTCGTGGGTGTCTTTTTTTCATTTTTGTTTGTGGGCGCCATTCTTCTTTTCTGTTTCCGTTCTAATAGTTTAAGGGGTTGGTTTGTTTTTCTAGATTTGGGTGTTCATCTCTGTTTTTGGGTTTTGTTAGTTGAGGTTCAGAGAATGATATTGTAGGGAAGGGAAGATGAGAAGAAGAAAATTTTCATGGCTGAGAAGTTATGTACATTTTGTTCTTTTATTTAAGTTTGTCGATGACAATGTAATGTTATCCATTTTTGGAAAATTACATTTTATTTTCCTATCTTCTGTTAATATGTTTTGCTTTGTCTTGGACTGTAGGGGAAGAGGTACAATGAACAAAGCTCATATGCAGTGGGTTTTCATACTTGCAGCTGCAGAGGTACAATGAACAAAACACAGATGCAGTGGGTTTTTGTGATTGCAGGTGGACACGACTCGGACGCCGCGAGTTTTCGTGCTTGCTGGTAAGGCTTTAATTTCAGTCTCTTCCTGCTCAAAGAAGTACTGTCACATGGTAGATTTAGTTAAATTACAAATCTATGCGGATGGATTTAATAGTGTTTATATTATCGACATGTTTTTATCATTTGTTGTCTCTGGGTTTGGAGGGTTTTACTTTTTGACACTAATCCTCAGAAGGTGCTCGTCCCGAAAATAAACACCTACAAGACCACATACACACACCCACCCAAAGAATCAATTGGGTTTACATCACCGCCCACAAAATCAATTAGGTTTGAAGATCAAGCCAAGCAAAGAATCAATTGGCTTTGCATCACCACCCACAGAATCAATTGGGTTTGAAGATCGATCCAAGTGTAGGGTGAGGCTTAGGATTTTGCTGGTAGCAGAATTCGAGTAGACCCAAGAGGTGACTACTATAAGAGGGCCCAAGGCTTCCTTTACCCTAGTGTAGTCCTAATGATAGGTTCTTATATCTTTGGTAGATGGAATTACTTAGTTAGGGGATAAATTTCCAACGCAAGCAATCCTTACCCTAAGGATAAATTTCCAATATAAGAAATGCCCAGGTAAATCTTGAAGCCTATTGCCTGAAGGTAGGGATGCACGGTTTCTTTTTATTCCCGCTATGGTAATACCTTAAACAAAGCTTACGAGCATGTCACTGATATCCTCCGCTAGAGGCACTACTTACATGCATTCCTTTCCCGATCCCGCAAGCAAGAATGCCATTCCCTTCCATGGGAGAGAGAATTCCTTTACATACAATCCCAAGTTTCACCAGCAATCAATAGAGCAGTACAAGTCAATTCTAGCCCTCCGCTTCGGTAGTACCTTAGTACGATCTGTTTATTGACGGAAGGTAGCCATGCATGAGTCTATTTTGTTTGATCCCGGTTAGGTTTCTTTCCCTTTACTCTGTTGCGTTACTGGAACTACCCCCTTGTCAGTCTTGCAGGGGCTTGTCAGCGATGCAGAATGCTTATGGGGGCTAGAACTCTTGCCCATATCGCTAGGCTAAGTGAAATGACATTGTAATGCCAGGTTCTTAATCACCTGAGGATTTCCGTGGAAATGTATATGGGCCCCAAGGCATAT
This sequence comes from Larix kaempferi, assembly GCA_027924585.1. NCBI lineage: Eukaryota > Viridiplantae > Streptophyta > Pinopsida > Pinales > Pinaceae > Larix > Larix kaempferi. The sequence goes on from BSBM01004538.1 coordinate 16,156, forward strand.
GATATTACAATGCTAGGTTCCTAATCATATGACCCTATCGGGATTTCAGTGGAAGTATATGGGCCCTGGCATATGATATTATTGTGACGCGTGTTTCTTATTGATCCGACCCTCGGGATTTCCCCAGTAAGTGGACTAGGCTTGGATATATATCTTCTCTTTATTTATTCTCTCTCTAGTTAAATGATCTAGTGTGGTATGCTTTCGAAGATATACTTTGCAGATGGAGAGACTTAAGAAAGATTACATAAATATTGTTGTTATTGGTGATATTCTTTCCTTTTATGTATTTTGATCTAGTGTGGTCTTCTTTCGAAGTGATACTTTAAATATTAAGAGACTTAATAAATATTATATAAAGCTTTTGTTATTGGTAATATTCTTTCTTTTTATGTATTTAAGAACGAACATGTAATTATACGATGAATCCTACCCGAGTGATCTATCCGGATGAAACCTACCTGCCCAAGAAGTAATTTAGTGCATGACCCCCCAATACACAAAATCTATTAAATGACCCCAGAAGTAGTTTAATGCATGCCCCACAATACACCAATTCTATTAAATGATGTGGACATGCTCTGCTTGCACTAGAGGGTGCTCCGTGTGAAAATCCTCACAGCGGATTTAAGAGATGATGTATACCTCACAAAAAAGTAATTGATTAAGCAAGAAAATAGAAGAAGAGTGGTCAATGCAGTATAATGAGCAACATAATAATAATACAGTAGAACTCAGATAGAAGCAAGAATACTTCACACACACTAATTAATTAATCACAATATGGACAAATAAATAGTACAATGCATGAGGATTCGAATGCCTAAGGTGGCAATTCGAATTAGCCTTCATGGAGTGATCAAAAGATCATTGGAGTGTCATCGGAGCACAACTAGTAGTCTATCTCGTCATCAGTGGAGTCATCAATGCTCAAGTAACTGTCAACCATCAGTCAAACTGAGTGTGGTAGGTGTAACTGAGTGTAACTGGAACTAACTGAATGAAGGAGACTCAGTGGAGGGCGCATGAGGATCTAACTGAAGTTAGAATGGGTAGTCAAGTCTCACTGGAGGTCCATCGGAGTGATACAGTCAGTTGAGAGTCAGTCAAGCCTGAAATCAAGGAGAGAACTGAAGATAACTGAATGGTAGGTAAGGAAGGGAGCCTTTCCCATGCAGTAGGTGAAAGGAGGGCGCACTAAGCTCTAGGAGGGCTGAAATTGAGTGGAAAGAAGCTCCGGGGGCTAGCTAACTGAGGGCTAGGTGCTGGGATTGATGACTGGGATGCATGCAAACCCTAAAAGTGCATGCATGATTGAAAATGCAAAGGATGGAAATGCTAGTAGGACTAGGATGGAGTATAGGAATATCCTAACACCCCCCTTAATCCATCCTGGGCCTTGGTAACTAGGACTGAAAGAGAAGAAATTTGGAGCATGAGTGTAGAATCTGCAAGTTCTTCTTCTTTGTGGACAACTTCAATATGAGATGTGTTTGATACTGGTTCATGATCAATGAGATCATCAAGGAGGGCGAATGCATCACTTTGATTTCTCTTGAAGGGGTTTGGACCAAATCCTTCATTCTGTTTTCCGAATCTTTCATCCAGATGGGCCCATAGCTCTTTTGGAGTTTCAACATCATCAATGATTTGGTACATTATGTAATCAGGCATAGCAAGCATCATCCTTCCAAAGGCTTGGTCACCTTTATTCAACCAGTCAATCTTCTCTTCAGAGGATTCGAACTCTCTTTCAAAATAACAATCAAAGAGATCATGGCTCTTCAAATATGCTATCATTTTTGGTTTCCATTCATCATAGTTGAATGAAGAAAGAGGAGGGATTTCTTCTGGATACATTGACGCTGTAGAAGACCTGCAAAAACAATAGAGAATATCTGCAACTGCTACTGCTGCAAAAATGCAGAAACTGCTGCACTCGAAATCTTGATAATAACCTGCAAAAAACTCTGAGGAATGGAGATAAACAATACTCTCAACATGCTCTGATACCATGTGAAAATCCTCACAGCAGATCTAAGAGATGATGTATACCTCACAAGAAAGTAATTGATCAAGCAAGAAAATAGAAGAAGAGTGGTCAATGCAGTATAATGAGCAACATAATAATAATACAGTAGAACTCGGATAGAAGCAAAAATACTTCACACATAATAATTAATTAATCACAATATGGACAAATAAATAGTACAATGCATGAGGATTTGAATGCCTAAGGTGGCAATTCGAATTAGCCTTCATGGAGTGATCAAAAGATCACTAGAGTGTCATCAGAGCACAACTAGTAGTCTATCTCATCATCAGTGGAGTCATCAGTGCTCAAGTAACTATCAACCATCAGTCAAATTGAGTCTAACTGAGTGTGGTAGGTGTAACTGAGTGTAACTGGAACTAACTGAATGAAGGAGACTCAGTGGAGGGCGCATGAGGAGCTAACTGAAGTCAAAATGGGCAGTCAAGTCTCACTGGAGGTCCATCGGAGTGATACAGTCAGTTGAGAGTCAGTCAAGCCTAAAATCAAGGAGAGAACTGAAGATAACTGAATGGTAGGTAAGGAAGGGCGCCTTTCTCATACAGTAGGTGAAAGGAGGGCACACTAAGCTCTAGGAGGGCTGAAACTGAGTGGAAAGAAGCTCCAGGGGCTAGCTAACTGAGGGCTAGGTGCTGGGACTGATGACTGGGATGCATGCAAACCCTCAATAATGCATGCAAACCCTAAAAGTGCACGCATGATTGAAAATGCAAAGGATGGAAATGCTAGTAGGACTAGGATGGAGTATAGGAATATCCTAACACTCCGTCCATTGGGTTTCTTCCTTGCGCCATTTATTTCATGTAGGTTGATCGGTTGGGACAACATTACGAGCAAATCTAATTCCTTTCTCGTCCTAGCTCCGTACCATCATTCCCGGGTTTCTCGTCTAGGATGCGAACCCGACATGCCTTCACAATCACTAGGAACATCCACACCAACAACCTTTGCGACTCGCCTTTTGTTTCTCATTTACTACATTCCATCTCCTTTGTGGGTATACAAAAACTTTGAGAAAACTCTTTGCGTGTGGTTAATAAAAACATAGTGGGTTGGTAATGACAACGATACTTTCTTTCACATGCTTCTTGCTGTGTTGTATGTGTAGCTTACATCTTATGCATGGTGGGATGGTAATGACGACGATAGTTTCTATCACATGCTTCTTGCTTTGTTGTGAGTGTAGTTTAAATCTAATGTATGGTGGTGCCTTGCCTTGCTTGTTTGCTGAAGTAGTATTGAAAATGGAGAGGATGACATTGAATAGGTTGATGTGTTAGTAGCGTGTGCTAATCTTTTTACACTTGAAATTCTTTCTTTGTTAAGTTGGGTTTCGCTTTTTCAATTGTACTTTCATGGGATAGTCGTTGCTTTGTCAAAGTGCATGATACAAGGAAGTTACCATGAAGGGCTAATGCTTGTTGTCTAACAATAAATCCTCTTGTTGATTTGAAGTCCATGTTGATTGCAAGAAAGGATTTCCTCTTCCCACCACAACAATAGAGCAAGTGATTTACAAATGTAGATAGAGGTTGCGGCCCATCTTTTGCTAAACTAAGGTGGAGAAAATGCAAGGAGCCTTAAACTCTGCCAATATTCCGAAATCACCTAATAAAGTATTAAAATATCATATATAGTCACCAACAAAAACATTTTTTATTTTTTATTTTTCTATAGTAACCATATAGTAACTCTCATCATAAGTTGTGACCATCCTCTTGCGGATTTGGGTGAAGAAAATGTAAAGATGCTTGCACACTCAATGTTTTGACCTCCCTACTTAGTGCAACATAAGCGCCTTCACCCTATACACACAAGAGTCACAAGGTTGAAAACTAGTTAGAAACTATAGTGTGAGTCATTTATGTTTTGCCTATTTATGTCTCAACAATCCATTAATTTATTATTAGGTTTAGTCAATTTGTTATGTAGTTTTAAAGTTGTTTATGCATTTACAAAGTGAGTGTGAAATAGTTTTACCCTCTTTCAACATAATAGATTTAAATTGAATGTCATGTTGTTTTTTAGTTGAAAACATGTCTCCTTATATTTCTCTAACTATATTTATTCTATCGGTTGAATACGTATGTTAGAATAAGCACATTGAAATTATAGTAGCATCCATAGTTGTCTCCACCTTAAATAGCTAGGGATAGGTCTTGTCATAGGTCCTGTCAGTATTATAGTTTGGAGGCCAACTTTTAGGTAATCCACTACCACATTTGAGTTGGAGACACATAGATAAGTGGACAATGGAGTGTTTCTATAACATAGGATGGAGTTACTTTATTGTGGGAGAGAGATTAGGAGCCAGGCAGGAGGGAGAGGACTCGTAGGATTCCCACCAACGCCAGAGAGCATTTCTATTTGCACCAAACATATAAATTTTTCTTTACCCCAAAAAATATTAATAACATAAATCTCTTAACATTGATCCTTAGATTATTATTTTTAATAGAAATTAAATTATTTTATTATATATCTTAATCATATATAATGCGAATATTCCTTTCCATTAATCTTTCCTATAAACTCATCAACCAAAACAAGATCATAATGGGAATGGAAAGCGAGGTGCCCTCTATATTTGTTAGCTTAAATTTTTTAATTAATACAAAGTAATAGTAAATTTAATGTGTTTTTATTATTAAAAAATGATATATATAATGTTGAGAGGTGCCCTTTAGCCTAAATTTTTTAATTAATATAAAGTAATAGTAAATTTAATGTATTATTATTATTATTATTATTAAAAAGAATGAGGTATATCTGTTTGATATTTTTTTTTATACCAAAATATGTATCGTTTGATATTTTTATGTCCCCGAAGGGGATCATATATAAATCATGGAGACCCTATTAATTTGCACCTAGGCCTATAAATTTTTGCTGCACTCTATAGTTTTTCGTTATTTGTACATAGTTAAAAAAAAAAATTATTTATTTAAATTTTTGAAATAGAGCTAATTTGTTAAGTTTTGATTGGAGGGGAGCTGAGGACGTCAGCCTCGATAATCCCTTCCCGTTTTGGTGGCGAGAGGTGCGTCATATTCACAATACAAATCGCACAAAGGTCTTATTATCCCTGTATCACCCTCGGGATCCTGTCTACTATGCATTTAAGTTTGTTGTTGATGAGGACTGGAATCCTGAACTTTCGACGGTACTTACCACGTGATGAGTTGTTAGGACAAGTTAAAATTTATGCTACAGTTGTTATGATGTCAGGGTGATTTGAGGGAGCTCTTAAACCCAAATTGAATTCCTCGACATTTGAGAAGACCTTCTTAAAGCGACCCTGGTAACCGTGTTTGAAAATTCGCCCTTTTGCTCCTGGTTCTAAATGGCTCTGCGACTCTGGTTCTGGTTGTCGAGATGGCCTGTATTCGGAGGTCCATCATTAATGAGGGAGATCCCACTAAGCCTGCTAACTTCTCCGAGGTGGTGAAATACTCACGTAAGGGTATAATTCTCATGTCCAACTCTGTTTCAGTCCTTGTTAGTTATTAGCTTTTGTCTTAAGGACTAAAACTTTGAACCCTTGCAGGTACTGGTAAGGAAGACTCCTGGCTGGTTCCATTCTGGTGAACAAGGGTAAGCAGTATTCCTACTGCGACTGATCTCTTCAGTATTGCTTTGGAAAAACAATCTAGGGGTTGCTACTATGAAAATTTATGGAATGGAGGGTTTAGTCTTTTCTTTTGTTGACCCATAAACTGGTATTTCAACCACTTGTAATTTGAATGCTTATTCGGTTTCATAGCTCTTGATACTGTAATATAATATCTGATGCTTGACGAGACCTTCTACTGGCCCTTCGTGGCATTTGCATAAATATGTTGTTAATACTATTATGATTTTTAAAAAGGTTTCTATCTATCATTCTATATTTTGTGCATCGTTCTGAGTAATAAACTCGGCTTTGTATTTTCCTTTCTGGTTAAGGTCAAGCGAAGATATCTGGATCCCACAAGAGGTTTCCGAGTAACATATGGATTTTTTTCTTCTTTAAAACGGTCTATGTTACTACCCAATAGTTTTGGTATTCATATACTGCATTCGGCTAAAGAGATGCCGACCTTTCTTGGTCTGTGCATTATATTTGGTTCTTTTATAAGAATACACACTGTAGAAAGGGGGTCGAACCTCGTCGGATCTAGGGTTTTCTGGTTGATTTTTTATTTATTTATTTTGTTGATCTGGTAGAAATGGTTGATGTAGCAAATGGGACCGACCCTAATCTCGAATGTATTGAAACTGTAATGCCTATACAGGTATATCATCCGTGATTCTCTTCGTCGTATCCTTGGTCGGTAAATAGATTCCTGTAACAATTAATTTAAATAAGATGATAATGCGTCTAATCTTGTTTCATTAATGTTGGATGTGAAACGCAGGGATATATATTGCAATCCCGCTCATACAAAGTGCATATTTTTGCAATGCCTAAGTTTTTCTAAAGTTTAGGAATAAAAATAGTTGATGGGATTGAGGTCGGGGATTTTAGCTGCCAAGTGGAAGCAAATGACATTTTGAATGCCCGCTGGCGGTCGTGGTACGCTTCAATGTCGTGGAGGACGTAAAGGACCAGGTCGAATTGGTGCAGAGGCAGTGAGGTAGGCAAAATAAATGATGATTACCTTTCTGGCACTGTTAAACCCACCGTGAATATGTGCCTGTTAAATGTCAAAATATTGTGGTTTAATTCATCGTTATTTCAATGATTTGTTCTTCGACACTTGAAATCCAGATCTTGTGCCTCGTTTTGAACCCACCGGTTTGATAGACCATACTGCAAAAACGTTGTTTCTTCACGATCAATATTCACATGTGGGCAAATAGATCGAAAAACAGATGCTTAAACACCTCTATTAACTTGACTACCTAGCATCACATACATTTTGTTTTGATTGTCTCTTTTTATATCTGGCATGTGTACTTTTCTGTCTTGCCCATGCCCCATGTACATCTATATCGACGAATATTATTCAGTTTATTGTAGGTTATTTAATGATGTTGCAGGTCATTTAATGATGCGGTAACAGTTTGGTGTTTTGGCGAATCATTTGGGGTTATAGGGTTTATGAATAAACAATAATTTCCAGCACTTTTGTTTTCCTTGCATATTTTTTTTACAGTTTTGGTCTGATACCCTGTTGATTGAAATCTCTGGTATGAATGCTGAGACTATTGAGTTGGGGAGAAGACAAAGAAAAAGTTCAAAATAAATGTGTTGCTTCGAGATTCTAGTGGCGGGACTAAGGTAAACTCATGCACCAATTACTTTCGTTTCCATTTATTCATTCTTCCTCTTGGTCTTTTCTGTCACAATTTTCATCTGATCCCAAAAGAACAGTCATTTGGATATTGAAGAGATAGTATATCTCATTGCTTCTATACATCACTTTAGCGTTACCAGGATTTCATTTCCTTATAGATTAATATGCATTTTCTTTTATACCTTTTCTCTACTATTTATAGCCATGTATCTCAATTCCCCTTCTCCATTTCAAAATTCTTTTTGGGGTTGAAAGGGTGTCAAGAGAATTGGGTACTAGCTTCCAATTCGCCATATGTTTGTCTAAGTTATTTCCTACAAGCAATGCATGTTTGAGTCTGATACAATAACAACCTGTCAAATTTCAATTACAACAATGATGGAACGCTCTCGGTGTGCTCATTGCTGTGGAAACATCACTAATTTTCCAATACCTGGAAATGCCATCGCCATTGCAATTGTAAGCCTCCAGTATGGAAGACATAGAAAGAAGAAAACGAAGGCCATGGCTATAGCCATGCCCGAGGAGGACTCTACGACCAACTTACTCGAACACAGGGTTCGACCAGCATGTGAGGCTTTTGAAGGCCATGCGAGCTTAAATTCGAGTTCAAAACCATGTAATGATAGTAATACCAGAAGCAGAATGGGAAGTACAGAGGAACCAGAGTGCAAAAGAGGCCATAACAATTTTATTTCTCCTTCTTTCAAGAAGCAACATGAAGGGCATGGCTACAACCATGCCCGAGGAGGACTCTACGACCAACTTACTCGAACACAGGGTTCGACCAGCATGTGAGGCTTTTGAAGGCCATGCGAGCTTAAATTCGAGTTCAAAACCATGTAATGATAGTAATACCAGAAGCAGAATGGGAAGTACAGAGGAACCAGAGTGCAAAAGAGGCCATAACAATTTTATTTCTCCTTCTCTCAAGAAGCAACATGTGTTTCATTCTTTTGAAGAAAATAAGTTTAATATCACTTCTTCTTCTTTCTTTTTTTTTTTATTTTTTTTTATTTTTTTTTATTTTTATTTTTTGATCTTTGTTCATTTTCTTATTTTGTGCTTTCGAGGGTTCAAACCTGGGAAGCCTTGGAATTTTAATGCCTCAGCTTAAATTTTATACTGGATTATATTTAATCCAATAGGCTGATTTTTTTTTTTGTAGAGGCTTCAACATTATGTGTTATGAGTTCTAGCAAAGCTGATCTTTGTTATGAGATTTGCGTCATGGTGTTCAGCTCAGTGTTTCTCTTTGATCTAGGATTTCTTTTGTCTCAATTATCCTCGAATGCAATGCAGCTGTGTATGTGAAGGAGGAATACGTTAGAACATTCACAATCAAGGCAATGGACAATCCCAAAACTATGAACAAGACTTTATACCTAAGACTTCATGCGAACACTCTGTCCTTCAATGAGCCTGTGGCCCTTTGGTAGAAGAATATTGGCAAGACTCTGGAGATGCTCTATGTCCCTGAAGAGCAGGTTGTCAAATTAATTGCAGGTCAGTAGTTGTAAAGCCTAATTTTTTAAAAAAAATTCACACTTTTTTTTTTCAAAATTCAACCAATCCAACAAATTTGGAACATAATTTTTCAGAAATTTTAATCATTGGCTTGTCCTAACCTACTTTGTCAAAATAATGGTTTCTCAAGTAAACGTCACCTTAAGACATTGCACTCTATTTAAGCGTCAAATTTCCGATCTTATAACTATTTTTAGATGTGATCATTCTTGAAGAGATTAGACATACTAGAAACAACTCAGAAAACTAAATTCCATTCAAAACAAGAGTTAATAACACTAACGAGAAGCCTATCCATGCAATTGGTCAAACCTTTAAAGTATTTCAGAGATGATGCAAACGTATCCATCGAATGTTTCAGAGCTAATGATGAAAACGTTTCTCAATACCTCCATATAGCTGGCTAGGTTATTCAGGTTTCAAGTTAAATCTATGGCTAGATTCCCTTTTTATGTATTTTGAAGCATGCTCAAGTTAAATTTATGGCTAGATTCCTCTTTTTTTTTTTAAGCGTGCTACTTAAAATGCAGATTCAACAAACGACTATTCAAGATCATGGTCTAGAGAGAAGTAAACTGTGACCAGTAGAAGCTTGCACATTTATACATTGAATATCACATGCTGAAATGTTAGTTTTTCTAATTCTAATAATTTCAATTATGCATTGGATAGTGAATATGTTCGTTTGCATTATTAGCTATAATTTGATGAGACATTAGCTGGCTAGTAATTATCTCTTGCAGGTTGGTTATGTCCGCAATACTAGTATTTGCAATCTGAATAGTTGTGCTTGTTGTTGCTTTTAAATTTTTTCATTGTAAATTTAAAGTTCCATGATGAATTTTCATAATTATTTCTTTCTGTGTTATGCAAATTTGATTTAAAGAATTTTTTATTTTTCAAAATTTTGAGTTTTTTTTTTTGCACATAAATTTTAATAGCAAAAACACAATATAGACATTGCCACTTCGTATCTCTTGTTTTGCAATAGCCACAAATTTATTTCATTAATGTTGGATTTGGATTCATTAATATTGGATTTGGAGGTGCTGTCATACTGCTGTACACATCTCGCCCTAGCAACACATGGATAAAAGGCGACCACTTGGAATTTCGTTGCAACTTGCAATGTTGTTGTCAGCTCAGAGACAACTAAATTTATGTGTGGGATAAAAGATGAGTTATGCCTGCCTTTTTTTAATTCTAAACACGAATATTATAGAATCATATGTCTCGTGTCATGTTTATACTTACATTCCATAACTGTTCTTTTGCCCCAATACAACTGCACATAGTGATATTAGTTGGAAATGCCACTACACATGGATTATTGGTTCATATTTATATCAATTCGGTTGATTTTACATTCAAGTTAAATTACAAAATATTATGAGATGGTTCATATTTATATCAATTCGGTTGATTTTACATTCAAGTTAAATTACAAAATATTATGAGAAATCATAGGATATTGATTGTATAAGTGCAAAGTTTAAATATTTTATTTTAATATAAAATGAAAATGATATTTCAAATTAAAATAATATATTGTGTGGGGAATATATGAAATAGATAGTTATGTCAAATAAGAAAATTAATTGTGAATATAAAAAGAGGAGTTCAAACTGTTATGATTTTATCATCTTTCTTGTTTTAAATTGCATAAACTTAATATATAACCAATAAAACAAAGTAAAATATTCCTTTTTAATATGTAAGCATGAGATGAATAAGAAGATGAGTATCTACTATTATAATTTCATGTACAAGATAAACAAAACATATTTCCTATTTTAATTTGCATAAACCTAGATCTAACCCATAAAACAAAGTAAAAAATTCTTTTATATCTAATTGCAAGATTTAGTGAGATTACCCTAGAACTAACCCATAAAATAAATTAAAAAATTCTTTTATATCTACTTGCAAGATTCAGTGAGATTAAAGCATGTAAAATGACATTAAATCAACACAAGTAAATGAGGAAAAAAATAGATTCTATCAATAAAAAAGAAATTACATATAAGAAATCTATATACCTTTGTGATGATAATCTTTCTTCTCCTTGTTGTTTGCTCCTCTTCAAGTCTCTCTTGTGTTCAATGGTATTCAATATTTCCAAACAATCATATTCTTTGTAATCAACCATAAGCAAATTGGGCCTTTGAAAGCAAGGGTGCAAATAGAGATACCTTTGAATGAAAATAGGAGAATCAAACTAGTGTAAGTTTAGTACTATCCAACACTACTACAACATAAGTAATTTTACTCATTGTAGGAAAAATGTGATGAAATGACATATGTATTCAGTTATGCATTAAACACAATTTTACAATGCAAAAGTGTTGTTGCAATTTCCTTGTTTGGAGTTAGTGGAGACTTCATACTTGAATATTGTGGAAACAATTTTGGTTTACTAGAAATTTCGTAGGTTACCCATTGAGTGACAGGCATTTGTGACAAAAAAAAAGAATATTCCACTTCTTTTAGATTTCCTTGAATCTTTTGTTCCAATTTATATACTTTAATATGATTAATATAATTTTTTATTGGGAGGGAGGGTTTGGGATTTATTAGGAGATTGGTATTTTCAAGAAGGGTTTTGGATATGGAAAAATATTATAGATATTTGGGTTTCGATGCTACATTTTGTGAATTTAAGAGAAAATTTTCCCTGGACAGGTTTCATTAATAAAGAATTAAAATAAATTAAACAAGAAATAAAAAACAATGCAAGGGTTTAGGGAATTGGGCTTATTTATGTCTCCTCTTTTGATTATCTTTCTTCCTCTTCTTCAATTTCCAAGTCATCCTTCATCTTCCTCTCTTTCCCCAATTTTGCATTCCAGTTTCTCTTTCTCTTCTCCTTCTCCTAGTCTTGTTTTCCACCTCCTCCTTCCACCTCATTTTCTCTCTTCCTTCCTCTTCCTCCTCCTTCCTTCTTCTCATCTTCCTCTTCCTCTCCCCTTTTCTCTTCCTTCCTCCTCCTCCTCTTCTTTTTCCCTCTTCCTCACCTCCTTACCCCCTCTTCCTCCCCTCCTCCCCCAACCTTCCTCTTCCTCTTCCTCTTCTCTCCTCCCCCACCCTTCCTCTTCCTCTTTTTCCTGAAATACTCCTTCCTAATTTTTTTTCTTCCAAATCCTCTTTATCTCCTCATCATCATTCCTTATTTTTTATTTTCATTTCTTATCATCATCATCATCTTCTTCTCTTGTTTTTCAACTCTATATTATTCTTTTATTATTCAATCTCCACCTCTTCCTTTTCTTCCCCTCCTTCACCCTCTTCCTCTTCTTCTTCCCCTACTCCTCTCTCTTCTTATTTTATTCCCCTTCTCCATCCTTCTTCTTCTCTTTATTCTTCCTTTTCCTTTCTCCTCTCTTCCATACTATCATACCTCTCCCCCATTCTTTTCTCTTCTCTTATCTCCCCATTTTCCCTCTTCCTTTATGTCCCCTCATTTCCTTGAGACTGGTAGAATACCCAATGCTATATTTTTGCACATAGAAGAGTTAAGTTTTGAATAAAATAATGTTAGTGAATATTCTATCTAGAATTTATCTATGTGTATGGTGCAATGTATTTTTTTGGTTATTGCATTTATATTCTAAATGTTTTGTACTAAGTCTCTAATTATGTTATAATCGTGTATTTACCTTGTCCTTTTATCCTTTCATAACATTTAAAATATTAGTTTAGGTGGATCATAATATAAAGTTCATAATGATGTTTATGAGACAAATGTTGTGGAAACCTAAAAAGTGAAAAAACAAATAGAAATCAATGATAAAACAATAAAAGTATTCAATGATATGATATTTGATTATATATTTTGTTTATGCATAAGAATCAAATCATTATGGATGGAAAACCCTCATATCTCTGACGAAGCAATCCACTACTACAACTAGAGGTAACTTTTATCTTTGTCAAAAAAATAATTTCCGTATGTTTATTATCATCAAATTCAAGGAAAAATCATGCTTATAATTTATGATTTTACTTATTTTAAGTATTTAATAGAAAATCATCTACTGCAACTAGAAATAACTTTTATCTTGTCAAAAAACAATTCATTATTTTCTTTGTTTATTGTCAAATTCAAGAAAAATCATGCGTGTAATTTAGGATTTTACTTATTTTAAGTATTCAATAGAAATAACCGATGGGTGATTATGTACTAGTTCCTTATTGGAAAAATGAATTATACTTCACTTTTATGGAAATAAAGTGTGAGGAGCATGGGCGTGAGTGAAGTGATTAAGAACTAAAAGATGCCCAAAAGAGAAATTATGTAAAGATGGTAAAGGACTTGCATTTGTAGTCTCTTAAACCTTTCAAATGGTTTTTGTTGTGAAGATGTGAGCTCCAAGGGATGCCTCAACATCTATTGTGATGAAGAAAACATTGAGGGTAGCTTTGAACTCCTTGAAAATACCATCTCAACCCAACAAGTTGCCCTATTTTTTGTTGACAATAGAAATACATGATATCTTCCTCCACTTTGTTGTGAACACCTATCCCCCTTTCTATGAATGTAGGGTGTAAGATCTCTTCAAGTATTGGATTTCCTTGTCTATCTTAAATCAAACTATATATATTAATCAAAGTGGTGGTGCTCAATGGTAGATTAGTGGTTCCTATCCCTCAATTGCCCAGGGTCCAAATCATTAATTAAGAATTGGAACCATAATCATAGTGGACAAATGTATGTAGTGGATCTATCTCCCATGGTCTATTTTTCCAATTCGATGGCCTCTAGTTGAAGCCAAAAGATTTCACCAATGGATATCAATGACAGGGAAACAAAAAATAAATCTTAAATCCTTTAGCTATTAATGTAGAATTTTTTGTTCATTATTAAATTTGATCTCACAAAAGATGGACACTGGATCCTCAACTCCAACCCCTAGTTTTGGGACAAGGCATGGCTCTGCATCAATCCATGGACTCCCAACCTTTAATCTAGCATCATACTCTCTTTACTCCATGGAACTCCAACCTTTAATCTAGCATCATACTCTCTTTAAACCACTCATGTAAAAGTAAGAGCTCCTGGCATCCCACTACACTTCTAGTGTTTTGATTCATTGCAAGGGATAGGAAATGAATTAGGAAGTTTTCATTTTAGGAGTAAATAAATGTAGTGAAGGTATATGAGGCATTGACACGGTATAAAAGAATTTCTAGTTCAGATTTAATTAGTAAGTGAGATGGTTTCTCTATGATAAAATTATAGGGGCATTAATTTCTCTCAAACAAATTGAGACAACGAATACATAGTGAGCTTTTGAATGTTTGGAGCTTTATACCCATGCATCCTCCACCATCCAATGTGGTTTGCTTGAGTTACACTTTTACTAGTTTGCTTTGGCATGGGCCGTGTCACTTTCAACACTAGTAGTGGCAAGACAATTGATGATCATTTGGTTTTCCTATAGGAGCTGCTTGTTGTATCACTCCAATGCGCTTGCGTCAATGATAGAGTAGAGGTGGATTGTGAAACCACAAATAATAACTCTTGTAAATTTGTGCAATTTCACTTGTGGAATGTTGTGCATTAGTCTTAAGTGTCCCTAGCAACAACGACTGCTAGTAAGCCTTAACGTGTATATGTACTTAGGTGCTAGTAAGTCTCGATGACAAACAATAATTTTGTGTTTTATGAATAGCATCAGCCACAAAACTCTTCTTATCACAATGAAAACATGTGACCATGACATCTCTTAAACCACAAAAGAAACATGTGCAAAATAAAATGTAACATTAAGAGTCTATATAGAGGCAACCAACAACAATGTAGCCATTTACATCTAGCGGTATGGATGAATATGAGTTTTATTTGAGTCATGGCTGTTGAAATGAGCAATTAAATTAAAATTTATTTTGAATAGCATGTTGTTGATAGGAATTCTATGTGAGTTCATGACATGGCTCCTAAGTTATGAAGACAAGCTCATATCAAAATAGAAAACCATTTGCCAAAGTAATTTGCTCATATCAAAATTGCGACAACACGTGGCAATGGCAATGTCGGGGACATTGCCACCATGTGGCTCTTGTTTTTTATATCAAAATATGTATCGTTTAATATTTTTATGTTTTTTTTTATAAAAATGTATTCAATGAATTTAATGCATGTACCATAATTATTAATAAATCAAATCAAAAAATAGGAGTCCATCAATATATTTCCAATCCCGAAGCCCGATCGATCCTTGTGCGGGCGACGCGGTGGTTGGCACTAGCAGCTCTCCATACGACCTTGGAAAATTCTGGCGGAAGGACAAACCTTCCCTTGCCGAGTCCCGACGACACACTTCAACTCACGCGCATGTAAACTGCCACGCGGCCATTCAAAAGGGAGTGGCACGACGATGGAGTACTTATTATTACCAGCTCTCCCGTGTCTCGCACACAATCTTCATTTTCTGCTTCTGCTTTTCACTTACAGACTAGAAGGACGAAGAAGACCAGTTGGTTGGTTGCTCTTTACCCACAGACTAACAAGAGGGAAGGAAGGCCAGTGAGTGAAGCAGTAAATCACTTCGTTTACTCGCAGTCTGGCACGATGGAAGAAGCTGCTCGGTTTCCCAGGCGACTTTAACAGGCGTCCAGTTTGGCCTTGCATCGTCCAGAGAAATTGTAAGTGAATGCACGAAATAGAGAAGAGTAGAGTAATGGGAACTCGAAATTGTAAGCGAATGCACGAAATAGAGAAGAGTAGAGTAATGGGAACTCGAAATTGTAAGCGAATGCACGAAATTCTGAGTCAAATAATCTATTTTAACTCTGTTGAAACTCATTTTCATGCCAATTCAGTTGGAAACCACCCTTGAACTCTCAATGTTAAGAATGTGTGTATGTAATTCAAGTTAAACAAAATATAGCACTTGTTTTTTCATTTTTTGGTTGGTGGTACTCTTTTTAACCAGTTATCAGCCTTAACAACTCTCTCATTCTTGGTAATGAGCAACGTTAATTTTCTTGTTCTGAGCATTGAAGATTCTCGACAAAACCTGAGGTGGGGTTGGCTGGGGTGGGGTGGGGTGGGATGATGAAGGTTTAATAAACTTATTTGATCAATTCACGAACTAAACTGTTTTCCTGGAAAGTTTACACCCAAAGACTAAATAATTGACATTGTACGGGAAAGGGCTCTTTTGTTGAAAGACAGAAACCAGGCACGATCCAGGGTCATTTCCCCAAAGTAGCAACATGCATACATTTTAACAGTGGACCAGAGAATTGCCAATTCCACAGTAACTCTAAAAATCAGGGTTGTTGTAACTTCTCTGAAGTTTCCTAGAAATTTAAAATTTTGTACATCGTCTTCATCTTTTAGGTTATTGCAATGACCAGCCTTGCTTGTCGCATCACTAATGTGAAGGATGGTGTCGTCATCGTCGCAGATAGTTTAGACTACAATACGCTTTTTTTTCCATAAAGGCAGTGAATTCCGATAGCTAGTATTAAGTTCTAATTTCACCATAAGATGTTTATAGTTATTTAATCAGAAAGGTTTAACGCGCATGAGAGTATTACTTAATTGGAAGGCATGTTTTAAAATATAAAGGATGGTGCCGCCATTGTCGCAGATAGTTTAGACTACAATACGCGTTTTCTTTCATAAAGACAGTGAAATCCAATAGCTAGTTAGTAGTAAGTTCAAATAGTATATTCCTAGTTATGTTTACCTGTGGATTGATTATTGTCTTTCTGCAGATCTGGGCAATGGCTATTGGCAAGAATACAGAAATGCTGGCAACTGGTGGCAGTGATTCTCTTGTCAATTTGTGGCATGATTGCACTGCTATAGACGAGGAGGAGGCTCTGCTCAAAGAGGTATGCTGGGTGATTATCAGTTTGAAATTTAAGAATGCTAATATGCAATTTGTAAGTATCAGAATTGTAGCAGTGATTTTGATGACGGTGAATTTGTCCTACTTGTGTGGTTTCTCAGAGTTGTCTTTTCTGAAGAAAGACATTGATTCTTGTTATTTTGTTGTAGCCTTAGTCTAATATGCAATCCTTAACTTATTTGTCTGGTACATTTTTGTTAAAAGTATACTTCTTGATATATGCTTCTCTGGTTCAGGAGGAAGCAGCATTGAAAGATCAGGAACTAGTAAATGCTCTTGCAGATACTGACTATGTGAAAGCAATTCAACTTGCATTTGAATTAAGAAGACCTTATAAGCTCCTTAATGTCTTTACTGAACTGTATGCAGAGAATGTGATCTCTGTGAATGAGATGCTTGCTCCTAGATGAAAGATTGTAAGGTTTCGACCTTTTTAATCCACTAAGAATTCCATGCAATTTTATAGACCCAATGGAAATAATCTATGATATTTTTAACTATGAAAAGGTTTTATACACCTATGCATCACATTGACTAGTTTCATGGAACCATGTTGACCTTCATAGTGGAAATGATACCATGAATTCGGGCCTTACTGCGCTGAAGAGTCATAGCATCTTTCCACAAGCATATTGGTATTGGATAGGAGCTGGTGCTTTGTTGGGGTTTCCATTACTCTTCAATATGCTTCTTAACTTGGGCTCTTGCATATCTAAATCGTGAGTTGTTTCACTACACACGGTACCTGCAATTCTCTTTTTGTTCATATTTATTTTACCAAATATTTTCCCATATGAAATGATATGGGATTTGTTTGTGTGTAGCTCTTGGGAAATCTCAAGCTGTCATTTCTCAGGAAGTTTTTAAGTAAATGCAAACCCAACAAAATGGTACAGAGCAAGGGCTCAATACAAGAGCATCAAGCTCAAGAAAGGGATCTTTCTCACGTTCCATGTCTTCTGCAGATGCGAATAATTCTTGTAAGAAAGCTATTAACCATCTCTTGCTCAGATTTTTTTGAATAAATTAAAATTTAAAGAGTTTAGATAGAAAATGAATTCCATGTTTCTTAGTTCTATAACAAATTCTTCATTGTTTGGTTATGCAGCTAAAATGCAGATCAAACAAATGAGCAGCCAATCAACTAATCTAGCAGGCGATAATGGGCTGGCTTTGGAGACTGCAACAGGTGTTGCTCCAAAGTGAGGAATGATTCTTCCATTTCGGCTACTAGCCATGTCTTTTGAAGATGTCAAACACTTTGTTGACATGCCTCCCCTGTATGGAACTTGAGCCATGAGACTAGTCTATCATGTGATCCAGCTATTGCCAATTTTTAGGAATTCTCTTGCTTGAAAGGTTTGGCTGACTAATCCTGGATTCATCTACAGGAAATGAGGGAATAAGGAGTTACTGAAGATAGACTTCGAATGCTCTGAGATGTTACAGGTGCATCCAGACCTGGTGTTCTTACAGCATTGATGGGGGTCAGCGGTGCAGGGAAGACAACTCTCATGGATGTCTTAACTGGAAGGAAGACTGGAGGATATATCGAGAGTGATATATAGATCTCTGGATTTCCCAAAAAGCAAGAAACCTTTGCTCAGATTTTTGGTTACTGTGAGCGGAATGATATACATTCTCCACAGGTCATTATTCGGGAATCAGTGTTATATTCAGCATTTCTCCATCTTCCAAAGGATGTTGACAAAGAAACCAAAGTTGTATGTCTACAAAACTAATCAATTTTTCTTATTTGACATGGTGCCAAATTGTCATTTTACTGACCTGCAAAAGATTCAATTTACAGTCCTTTTTTGATGACGTCAAAGGACTTGTGGAATTAGACAATTTAAGGGATGCATTGGTAGCCTACCTAGTGTGACTGGATTGTTAACTGAACAAAGAAAAAGGCTAACAATAGCTGTGCAGCTTGTTTCATATCCTTCTATAATTTTCATGGATGATCCCACTTCTAGTTTGGATGCCAGAGCAGCTGCGATTGTTATGCGAACTGTTCATAATACAGTATATACTGGAAGGACTGTTGTCTGTAACATTCATCAGCCTAGCATTGACATCTTTGAAGCCTTTGATGAGGTAAACCAAGGTCTAGATTCTAAGATAACTTATATTGTTTCTTTCAGAGTGGTGTTGATTTATGACTGACCTTCCATAATGGGTTCAACTATTGTTGATGAAAAGAGGAGGGCAAGTCATTTACTTCGGACCACTGGGCCGGAATTCTCATAAGATTTTTGAATACTTTGAGGTAACCACTTGGAAAAGTCCTGCAGTCATTACAAAAGGATCATTTTGAACAGAGCACTGCTAATTTATTGCCTAAATGTGAGTTAATTTTCTTACTTTCATCGCGACAAATTGCAGGCTATTCCCAGAGTCCCAAATATCAAAGATAAATACAACCTAGCTACATGGATGTTGGAAGTTAGCTCTGTTGATTTCAAACATCATTTGGGGATAGACATTGCAGAGCATTACAAAAACTCTTCCCTCCACAAGTAAGCATTAAAGTCATCCATGTTTTATCACTAGAATCTTTTTGCTTATAATAGCTATCATTACAACAAGTCTACAAGATACAAAGATATCAACTTCAAACTCACATCCTAACATTTCATCCCTTTCCTTGCAAATAAAGGCGGAACAGAGACTTGGTTAAAGAGATCAAAACTTCTTCTCCGGGAGCAAAGGATCTATACTTTGCTACCTAGTAGTCACAATCTTTCTTCGGATAGTTCAAGACTTCAAGTCCTGTTTGTGGAAGCAGTGGTGGAGTTACTAGTGAAGTCCAGATTGTAATGTTGTTCAATACTTCTTCACATTAGTCTGTTCTCTACTCTTTGGAACAATCTTTTGGAAAGTCAGCACAAAAAGGTATGTACTTCAGATTTAACTTTGTAAGACAGAATACTGCCCAAAACATTAAGTTCTTGGATAGGAAAATCACCAAAATGTTTGATGCTCTCATTTTGTATGGTATAAACTCTTCTCAGACACTAAGAAATAGATTAACTGCATATCAGGGACAACATCAATGATCTCTTTATCGTTGTGGGGACGGTTTAACAGTACGTAGATATTACTACCCCAATAGACATAATGGGTGTCGGATCAAAACCACTGAATAAATTTGAGGACTACTTCGGATACAAGCATGATTTCTTGGGTGTAGTCGGAGTTGTCCTAGTGGGGTTTTATGTTTCCTTTGCAGTTGTGTTTTCTTTCTGTATCAAGGTATTGAACTTCCAACAAAGGTGAAATGGACAGGAGTGGAAAAATACATAATTCTGTGATTGGGCTATTTGAGTTTTTGGTTTTTAAGTTCTTAGAGGATCTCCCTGAAACCTGCCATTGTGGCAACTAGCAAACCCATCTCCTATGATGGAGAATAGATGTACATAATATTTACCAACATGGTATGCGGTCGATTTCGGATTTACAATTGTAACTGCTTCGTTCACAAATTTGTACTCTTCATCATTTGAATTAATTTGTAATAAAAAATATTCTTTTCATGGAAGTGTTTCTATAATGTTAATTTAAATATATAAATATTAAAGGAAGAACTGGAGTTTATCACTTTTCACATATGGGGAATTGACTCACACATATGAGGATATTTTGGTTGTTGGGGACTTTATTCTAGTTCTACTATGCTTAAGAGATAGTTAATTCTTGTCTCACATTTCATTAAAATCAAGTTCACATTTGTACTGTTCTCCCAGCTATAAGTGAACCATTTCCTCCTGACCTCCCATGAGTTGAGGATAGAGGAAGTCCATGTCCATGAATTCCAAGTGCAACTTACAAGCAAGCCACTAGCGATGCCAAAACAACTATACTGAAATTTACCAACTAATGAAGATATCCATACCCAGAAGTGACCATCTTGATGGTGTGAGGTAAATGGTATTGGTGCTTGATGCAACATGGATGATGTTGTAGGTTATCTTGTTATAGTTCCAATGACTCCCTTGCGAGTTTGATCAACACCCTAAATCAGGATAATGTCCTTAAGTGTCCACATTCTTGGTGCATGAAGTGAAATTCAAGGTGTCAATTTGACATTAAGTTTCTATGTATAGCTCTGGATTTATTAATTCCTCCATGAACCTGTTTTACCAAACTTCAACTTTGCAGAGTGAAAAATGTATTCTTGAAATTCGTGTCGCTCAACTAATATATGCAAAATGGATGCATGATGTCAAGGACATAATAATGTTAGAAGGTTGAAGTTTGCGTCTCAGGTCAAAATGTATATATCATCAGTCAACATGCTTATAAAAATTTCATCTTACTTGAAGCTGAGTTATATGGCTCCTTCTGAGAATATCGAAAAGAAGGGGAACTACACCGGATTGAATGACTGCATAGATTGGAGGATTAATTACTGCACAATAAGTGCTGGATAAAATAAAATCATGAGAGGTGTAAGTTTTTTTTATTAAAAAACAAAAAAAAACTGATCGATAGATAACATCTTTCGTAGGTGAATTGCAGCCGTCTTCTTTGCTTGAATATCTCTGGCCAAGTCTGAAACTCCACCAATAAATATTTCGCATCAATCTAAACCTTGCATTTCAACAATAACATGATAGTAATAGATATAACCCCACAAAAGGTTATTAAAGTGCACATCAAAGTGATGTTTAGATATTACTATATATATTCTATCTCCCAATAGTTGTTATAAAAGGTATAAAACCATATAATGAATTACAATATTTCGGAAGGAGGAATATTTTATGGTCTTAGAAACTAAGACAATAATATAAGTGTCTAGTTCCCTGGCATGCCTTCACAATCACTAGGAACATCCACACCAGGAACCTTTGCGGCTCGCCTTTGGTTTCTCCTTTACTACAATCCATCTCCTTTGTGGGTATACAAAAACTTTGAGAAAACTCTTTGCGTGTGCTTAATAAAAGCATAGTGGGTTGGTAATGACAACGATACTTTCTTTCACATGCTCTTGCTGTGTTGTATGTGTAGCTTACATCTTATGCATGGTGGGATGGTAATGGCGACGATAGTTTCTTTCACATGCTTCTTGCTTTGTTGTGAGTGTAGTTTAAATCTAATGTATGGTGGTGCCTTGCCTTGCTTGTTTGCTGAAGTAGTATTGACAATGGAGAGGATGACTTTGAATAGGTTGATGTGCTAGTAGCGTGTGCTAATCTTTTTACACTTGAAATTCTTTCTTTGTTAAGTTGGGTTTCCCTTTTTCAATTGGACTTTCATGGGATAGTCGTTGCTTTGTCAAAGTGCATGATACAAGGAAGTTATCATGAAGGGCTAATGCTTGTTGTCTAACAATAAATCCTCTTGTTGATTTGAAGTCCATGTTGATTGCAAGAAAGGCTTTCCTCTTCCCACCACAACAATAGAGCAAGTGATTTACAAATGTAGATAGAGGTTGCGGCCCATCTTTTGCTAAACTAGGTGGAGAAAATGCAAGGAGCCTTAAACTCTGCCAATATTCCGAAATCACCTAATAAAGTATTAAAATATCATATACAGTCACCAACGAAAACATTTTTTATTTTTTATTTTTCTATAGTAACCATATAGTAACTCTCATCATAAATTGTGACCATCCTCTTGCGGATTTGGGTGAAGAAAATGTAAAGATGCTTGCACACTCAATGTTTTGACCTCCCTACTTAGTGCAACATAAGCGCCTTCACCCTATACACACAAGAGTCACAATGTTGAAAACTAGTTAGAAACTATAGTGTTAGTCATTTATGTTTTGCCTATTTATGTCTCAACAATCCATTAATTTATTATTAGGTTTAGTCAACTTGTTATGTAGTTTTAAAGTTGTTTATGCATTTACAAAGTGAGTGTGAAATAGTTTTACCCTCTTTTAACATAATAGATTTAAATTGAATGTCATGTTGTTTTTTAGTTGAAAACATGTCTCCGTATATTTCTCTAACTATATTTATTCTATCGGTTGCATAAGTATGTTAGAATAAGCACCTTGAAATTATAGTAGCATCCATAGTTGTCTCCACCTTAAATAGCTAGGGATAGGTCCTGTGAATGCTAGTATTATAGTTTGGAGGCCAGCTTTTGGGTAATCCACTCCCACATTTGAGTTGGAGATAGATAGATCACTGGACAATGAAGTGTTTCTATAACATAGGATGGAGTTACTTTATTGTGGGAGAGGGATTAGGAGTCAGGCAGGAAGGAGAGGACTCGTAGGATTCCCACCAACGGGAGGGAGCATTTCTATTTGCACTAAACATATAAATTTTCCTTTACCCCCCAAAAATATTAATAACATAAATCTCTCAACATTGATCCTTAGATTATTACTTTTAATAAAAATTAAATTATTTTATTATATATCTTAATCATATATAATGCGAATATTCTTTTCCATTAATCTTCCCCGTAGACTCATCAACCAAAACAAGATCATAATGGGAATTGAAAGCTCTCTTACAACTTTATTTTTATGTCCTGAGGTTCTTTCTTCAATACTCTTCAATACAACAGTATAATGTTGAGAGGTGCCCTCTATACTTGTTAGCCTAAATTTTGTAATTAATATAAAGTAAAAGTAAATTTAATGTGTTTTCATTATTAAAAAATGATATATATTAAATTTGGCAAACATAAACACAATTAAAAATACAAAGTATATCTCGTTTGATATTTTTTTATGTTTTTTTTTTATATCAAAGTATGTCTCGTTTGATATTTCTATGTTTTTTTTCTAAAATTGTATGGAATGAATTTGATCCATGTACCATAATTATTAATAAATAAAATCTAAAAAAGGTAACGATAATAAAAATAGGAGTCCATTAATATATTTCTAATCCCGAATCCGGATCGATCCTTGTTTGGGCGACGTGGTGGTTAGCACTAGCAGCTCTCCATACGACCTTGGAAAATTCTGCCAGAAGGACAAACCCTCCCTTCCCTCCCTTGCTTGAGCAACACCGTCGACGACACAATTCTACTCAGGTGCATGCCAACTGCCATGCAACCATTCAAAAGCAATGGCGAGTCATTCTATGCTTCTGTTTGTATATGAGGGAGTGGCACGACGATGAAGTAGTTATTATTACCAGCTCTCCTGTGTCTCGCACACAATCTTCATTTTCTGCTTCTGCTTGCTTTTCACTTACAGACTAGAAGGACGAGGAAGACCAGTTGGTTGGTTGCTCTTTACCCACAGACTAACAAGAGGGAAGGAAGGCCAGTGAGTGAAGCAGTAAATCACTTCGTTTACTGGCACGATGGAAGAAGCTGCTCGGTTTCCCAGGCGACTTTAACAGGCGTCCAGTTTGGCCTTGCATCGTCTAGAGAAATTGTAAGTGTATCCACGAAATATAGAAGAGTAATGGGAACTCGGGTCCTTGCTTACAGCAATTCTGAGTCAAATAATGGTTAATGGTTAATGGTTAATGTATGTTAGGAGGCTCACCTTTGACACTCAAAAGAACATACGACTACAAAATAAACCCTTACAACAGAGTTAGCACACAATGCAACCCAAGCTAGACCTATGGCCTTTGACCTGTAAGATGATGGATTCTGACTTTTCCTCTCCACAGTAGCCCTACTCTTATGGTTAGCACTACTTATGGTCCCCACCATTCCATAACTTACTATGGTTCATTTGTCCTTCCATACACTTGATCACCATCCAATGGGCACATTGAATGAATCCTTAGCGCTCTTGAGCCCTTTGATCAGTCGTAAGAATTAAAAGTTTAGTGTGCCAAACCACGCTTGAGATTGCTTAAACAAGTACAATGATGCGGCTCATGCCAAGTTAGGCATGGGCTTTTTCCTTCACCCTTAGCAAGAGTTTCTTGTTATTAACGCAGACTTCTTTGATCCTGCTTTAATCATAACCAAGGGTTAACGATGTATATGATTTGTCATAAACCATGCATGAATTGTATGTACAATTCCCAAGTATAAAACATGTATGACATCAATGACTCGTACTCATGCTATGTTCTCGTCGAGTGTAAAAATTTATTATGGTAATCATGTGCAAACATTTATTCATTTCCACCGAGCATTTGTAGCTTATCAATTTCGTTGTCTTCCGAGTGAGTGCTTCATTTATGGATTTAGGCCTTTGATTGATGTACAATTTCCTTTGTAGACAATTGACTTAATGGGTTAGAGCTTGTACTTGTTATTTGAAGTCGTATATTTCGTTAGTATTTTGAAGATTTTGCTAAAGGGTCTTGAATAATTTGGTCCTCAATTGGACATTTTATTCTTCTTGAATTAATTGTCTCGAGGACAAACCAAAATTCCACATTTTGACTTATTGTTCAAATTTTGTGTAGGTGAACCATCTATTTGTTTTTAATTGAGGAAATATATCAATGCTAATTTTCATGAATGTTGGTTAAAATCATTGCAGAGTTATTTTCTCATTATTGTTTTCCTTTCTTTTGTAAATCATTAATCTGTTTAGTTATTCCTTAAATAAACACTTTTTACTACGAGGTATTTGTTTGGACCTTCAAATTTGTGGTGGCTCTGTTCTTCATATTAGTTTTACTCTTTCGACTCATTTAGTTAGCTTTATACCCTAAGTCCTTTTGTCACTTATAATATTAAAAGGGGAATATTCTCAATAATATTTTGAATTTTAATATTGTACATTAGTTGCTCTTCAAAGCGATGGTGTTTGCATCAATTCACATAAATGTTTTCCAAATAGTCAATGATAAAACTGAGTACATTAAATATGATATAAACAATAAAAAAGGTGAACCACTAAGGTTGTGAGGAGTCATTGATAATGGCATCTCGGGTATGTGGAGCTAATATGGTGTATATGAAAGGGTACGGCAGGAGACGTACCCAAGTACTCGGTTCTCGGGTATGTGGAGCTAATATGGTGTATGAAAGGGTACGGCAGGAGACATATCCAAGTACCTGGTACGCGTACGTGTACCCTACCCTCGGGTACGGGTACCCATGCTACATAGCCTTCTGTGTACTCTCTCATAAGGATCAACACCCAAGCATGGTTATAAATGTACTTGGCTATTTGAAAGACCAATTTTGATATAAATTTCTTGATATAAAGATAAGCCAAGGTTTCAATGAAGAGAGTTTCTACAACTTCGAGGGAAATGTTCCCAAAGCTCAGGGCTTTTAACATAGATAGAATAAATTGCCATTCAATACAATTGTAAGTTTTCTAAAACATAACGTTGATAAAAGGTGTATACATACCAAGGGTACAAACCTAATTCATGCATTTCCAAAGTTTCAAGTCATTGTCCAATCACATATCTAATTTAAATTGGGCTTCAACAAAGAGAGTGCCTACAAACCCCAACGACAAAGCTCCTTAAGACCAAGGCTTTTAAGTTTTAACATATCTAGAATAAATGGCCATTCAACTTGATTTTGAGATTCCTTCAAGCCAATTTTAATAAAATTTGCATCCGAACCAAAGGCATGGATCTATTCTAAGAAATTGTCCAAATTAATTATCCTCTAATGACCTCTATTGACTTAGGATGGACTATCCTAGGTAGAATATGTTTTATGTGGATTGTAATGGTTTTGGCCAAAATATTGCTAGAAACGCTATGTTTTATGTGTATTGCAAGGGTTTTGGCCAAAATCTTGTGAGAAACATTAAGTAGAGTTATTGGTGTCTAGTTTGTAATCCTCTTAGGGTCATCTAGTTTCCACATGGATTTATTGAAATCTTAGTTGACAATAGCACTTAAGGTTTGCTTTTTGACAACTTCCTTAGACACCCTAGAGAACCTTGGACCACAAATATCCATATTGCTCCTGTAGAAGTTGCATCTGAGTGACGTGTCATCAATCCGAGTGACATGTTATCAATCATTTTCATCAGATTTGTTGTTAATTGATTAGTGAGTTAATGCCTCTTCACACACCATCAGTCCAAGAAGCACCATGCAATTATGTCTAAGACATATTTGCATGGCCATTCTACATTCCACTATAGGCCCAAGCAATTGGAGAATCATTTTTATATTGATTTACAAACTCCTCAACAATTCCTCTTCTTTATCGAACAACCTTAATTATAAAATTTTCTCCATAGGTACCTTAATGGCCACGGTTTTGATGCATTGCTACATCAATTTGTCACCAGTTTTAATCCAATGCAATTGGGTCCTTAGTTGAGTTGTCTCTTTGGCTCAACAAACCTCTTTTTAGTGGGTGACAAAGTTTGGTATCTTAGGCTTGTTTGTCCTTGTCACATGGGTAAGAATGGAGCAAATGAGGAATAAATAAAGTTCATTTTTAATAGCCTTACAGTGCTCATGATGCATAATATTTGTCTTAATGAATGTATCCAAGGAAGAAATCCATTTAACATGTGATAGCGGCCTCCCACTAAGGTATCCAACCCTCTTTTCCATCTAGACTTGGAAGAAGATTCCAAATTATTATAAAATGGTCGATACAATTCTAGGTTTTGAGACGTGACACATTCAAAATGAACATGATTTTGTGAATCCTTGTTTTTTTGACCAAGAGAATGAATGGAAAATAGGTTAAGTGAGAGTGCCCTCCCCCAACACCTAAATATGCCTACCTTCGATGCAATCAAAATAAAAGGTCTTTTGTTTAGTCAACATAGCAAGTGCTCATCTTTTAAGGCCCTGTTTCAAGCCCTTATGAAATTTGGACTAGGTAAACCATAACTCTTCAGAATCTCTGCATCTGAATGTGTTAGGAACTTAGGATATAAAACCCTAGTGTGGCATTTAGAGCATTCACTGTAGCTTTTTCACCCTGAGGTAGTTGAAGGGGCAGTGATCCTTCTTTGTCATCCTTGCCTATTGCATGAAGTTAGGAAATTGATTTGCAACAATACCTCTCCATTGTGGTGAGATTGAGACAATTGGACACTTATTTTGGAACTGCATGTATGTTTAGTATTGTTGGGATTTTGTTTGGGACATTGTGCATCATCTCTTTTTTGGTAAGATCTCTTGGAAATCAACATTGTTAGGTGATGCCAACTCCATTGGTCCTATACATTTCATAGTTCTTGGCATTGTATATTTGTCATGTTATATATTTTGTGTTGTTTTTGTGGTAATTTGTTTTCTATTCCCTGTTTGGGACACCTTGCATCATCTCTTATTTGGTAAGATTTCTTGGAAATCAACATTGTTAGGTGATGCCAACTCCGTTGGTCCCGTACCTTTCATAGTGCTTGGCATTGTATATTTGTCACATCATATGTTGTCATGTTATATATTGTGTTGTGTTTGTATTAATGTGTTTTCTATTGCCTCTGTTAAGCAACGCCTTCTTATGGAGGTATGTTTAGAGCAGTGTAGTTAGACTCAGACTCTACAAATACTCGGTTGGATTGGGACTCAATAGACTCGGCGACTCAGATAAGACTCAGATAAGACTCGACAAATATTAAAAAATACCATATAATGGTATCTTCTGTGCACAAAAAGCATACATAATGACATTTTTAATCCATCTAAGTTATAAAAGCAATTATATGCAGAAATTCATTAGATCATCTCATAAAAATTGATAATACAACATTTGACGCTCAATATTTGTATGCAAAATAGTGAACTGAAAGATGATTCCTTGAACACATTCCAAAATAGTACCAAGTTCAAATAATAACTCAAAACCTAACTAGAAAAAAAAAAAAATAGTGTCTCCAAGTCCAAACTCGAGTCTTGTGCATGACTATGAGTAGTAGAATGCCTACTAGAGCTAGTGCCAACATCACTAGACTGAAAAATCAACTGTGATGCAGGTGTGTTCGGCATTTCCATTTCAGAAAATGGTACACCAAAGGGACTCTCGGTCTCTTCATCAAGCCGACCCAAATCAACAGGAGTTTCATCCTCTATTACCCAATAAGAGACTAGATCAATCTGATCCAAATCCTTTGCCTGCAACTGTTTACTGAGCATCCGAAGGTTGTAGTATATGCAGACCAACTTCTCCAACCTCTCATGCTTCAACCTGTTGCGCTTTTTGGTGTGGATGTGCTTGAATACTAACCAATTGCGCTTACAACTTGAAGCACTACAAGGATGACTCAGGATTCTGATGGTGAATTCCTGTAGTTGTGGTGCCTCGGTGCCATAATCTAACACCAATGGGCTGTGTTATAAAAAACAAACAAACAATGATTACTAGTTTTTCATTGTCAAACTTGAAAAATAAAACTAGCAAAATAAAATTTAACGATTTATGAATTGAATCTTACATGGCATTTTCTTCTCTCTGAGACGTTGTGTTGAGCTAAATCCAAACATACCAGATGATTCCTTGTACAAATTTTGCCGCATATTGATTTGGTCTTGAGTCTCTTGATTGGGGTACATCCTCTCAATGCATATCATTGCACCTCTCATCACCCAAGATCTTTTTGAATTTTAGACCCATCATTGTAGAATATGCTTGGATTGAGATATGCTCCTGCTGCATGCAATGGTGAATGTAGCTGCCTGCCCCACCTGGAATCAATAATATACCATATAGGGAGAGATTTAGATTCATCCCCTTTATAGAAGACCTTGATGGCCTCTTTGGCTATGTCCAGCCCCTCATAAACATACCCAATTGGTGGTTTGTCACCATCGATGATCCTCAACACTTTCACAAGTGGTTTTGTCATGCTGACAATCTCAGTGACTTCCTCCCATAAACTATCTCTACGAACATACAAACTCATAGCCATTGCATCTGGTATTGTGTTGTCCTTATAATGTATCCATTCCCTGCTACTAACCATCTGTCTTAATGCTTGGTACTCATTAAGAAGGCTTTGGAGGGAGAGAAAGTTTATTGCAAACTGTGTGATAGTAGAGGGCGACTGAACTCACCTTCTGTCTAAGTTGCCAAGAAACTTGGGTACGGGGACGGGGGCGGGTCTTTCATGTCATAGTCACATTATACATGCATATTTCAGATTTCTTCATAAATTATGAATCATGATTCATAATTCTAAATTCAATGATTAATTGGACAAGGAACATTCACGTTGAAAATTTGAAAAATCATAGACAATAGATATCAAGTGGAAGACTCAAAGTTACATAAAATTTGATAAATCACTGTATTATGTAGTTGTAACAAACAGTCATATTGTAATTTGAAGGTACACTTGAAATCCGATTTTAAACACCTATTTGTACTACTGTTACAGGCAATAAAAAGTTGCAAATGTATTACTGGGTTGATGTGAGTGTATTTATTAGTATTAAATACATATGCCTATTTTTTATGTGCACATTTGGTAGTTCAATTATGTTCCATGAGTGCTGAACAAAAAACCATAAAAACATTCCTTGTAAATCAATGCAAAATCGGTCTACCAGATTTGGACAATATTCAGTGGAATTTGAAGAGTGTTGTAAAGTGCTTGACATAAGTGTTAAAATTGCAGGTTATGTACATTTTATCACATATAATAACCTTGATGCAAGAACATGTAAACAATTGTACTGCAAAATTTAAATTTAAATTGACTTAAAACATAATTTTCATCTCTTTCAACTTAATGCTCCATTTAGTCAATGCATTAATGTTGGTCCTCGAGAATCATCAAATACTAAGTTCAGAAAAATAAAATAAATGAACTATAGTAAAATAAACATGAACTGCATTAAAGAATTAAAACAACCATTTGGATTCAACTTATACTCAGATAGTTTTGATCTCGTCGCTGAAAGGACAAGTCAAACTAGATAAACCATATACGTACCTTAAGAGAGAGAAGGTTCAAGTTCTTCAATTAAAATGACAGTAGTAAGAAAGACACACAGGTGCTGCAGACTACAAAGGTCAAGCACGTAAGGAAACACTCACTCAGAGTTCAATTAGTGATGATTGCTGAATGCTACAGGCAGAATAGAGAAACTGTGAGACAATTAAATGCTACAGCCAAAAAATAAATAAACCATGAGACAGTCACATGCTACAGCCAGCATAGACAGTCACATGCTACAGCCAACATAGAGAAGCCGTGAGACAGTCAAGAGAAACGGTAAGACAATTAATGCTACAACCAAAATAGGGAAGTCGTGATACCATCAAATGCTATGTGCAGTTAAATGCTACAGCGATGAAGTGATAACCGTGAAGATAAAACTGTGAGACAGCTGTGAAGGGAAACCCCGTGGAGAGACAGCCGTGAAGGAAAAACCCCCGGTGGACATACAGCCGTGAAGGAGAAGATCACGTGGAGAACTAGCCGTGAAGACAGTCAAGAGTCTGAATGGGAGCAGACTTTACAAGTTACAGCCGAGATAAAAATACCGTGAAAAATAAAGCCGTGAAGACAGTCGAGAGTCTGAATGGGAGCAGACTTTACAAGTTACAGCCGAGATAAAAATACCGTGAAAAATAAAGCCGTGAAGACAGTCGAGAGTCTGAATGGGAGCAGACTTTACAAGTTACAGCCGAGATAAAAATACCGTGAAAAATAAAGCCGTGAAGAAAACCCGAGAGAGTAAAAACGTGAAGGCAGATTCGTGAGGATAAAGCCGTGAAGGCAGACCGAAATAACAATTGCTGAATGCTGAGATAAACCATGACACAAACACTCAACACAAATGATGCGAGTAGAAGAGAGACTTCATGATTAAGCTCACGATCTTTAGAGTTAAGTTTTTTTTTTTATATATAGTTTTAGATTTAGAAATCTTAGGAATAAAATAATAATAAAACTTAGGATTAAAAAATAAGGAATAAATAAATAATAAATAAAATAAAAGTAGGGACCAATGGTCCAAGGGATTTTAAATAAATAAAAGTAAGACTTGAAAATAAAATAAAATAAAAACTTTATTAATAAACTCATAATGTCTTTATTAATAAAATCATAAAGATTTTATTAATAAGACTAAAATGAATATTTAATAAATTTATCATAAAGTGAAAAACCAAAAGTCCAACATAAAGTAAAAGGACCAAAAACATAAGTGGGACAAGGCCCTAAAATAATACATGATCTAATGGTCTTTAATAAACTCCATAAAGTAGGAATCATCAGGGTCAAGTGAGCACATGAGTGAGAGTGCTAGGACCAAGTAAGAAAATGACCATGAGTCAACAACCACAAGACCAAGGTGGGCATGCAATCAAATAGGACCATCAAGACCAAAAACTTTTCTCTCTCTTAAGATACGTAGTTTATATATTTTTGTCATCACTGTATAAGGGAGAAGATCTAAACGGATGGTGCAATCCTTTTGTCCTTAACGCTGCTCCTAAGGGTTAGGTACTAGAGACATCGCCAAGGGGTGGCCAGTCCCTTGAGAAGCAACCTAGCAATAACCGATTAGGAGAGGGGACAACAATATCTTCCATTCTCAATGAATGGCTTTCAGCTCAAGGCTGAACCTCAGTCCTAGACTGGGACATGTTGATCAACCATCTGGTCTATGACCAGGATCTCCATCCTCCCAGAGAATGGTCCTCAGCCTCAAGCTGAACATTCAGTCCTAGGCTGAATATTGATCAACCATCTGCAGGACCTAGGAAGTCTCTGTCTCAACCTGCAGGATCTGCTTGGTCATCATGACCAAGAAACCGTCTGGTTCTAGACCAGAAAACCCTAGAGACAAATAGGGGCCCTAGCCACATGCTAGGGACTTTGCCATGGCATCAATCTGCTTGGTCCTAGACCAAGAACCCCAGGAGACAGCTGGGGGCCCTAGGGTACCTTCTAGGGTCTTACTCATACTCTGCTTGGTTAACTTGACCAGGAACCCTAGTCAAATGACTAGGGTACCATTCTCTCTGAGAATGGGTCTCGCAGCTGCACTAAAAATCAACAATAAGTCCTCGGCCAGACTCCATACGCAGTTAGCAAAAATTTAGTTTAGATTTGGTTGGGGGTCATTATATTTTCCCAGTGCCGCACCATTTAGCCTATATGTACCCCTTTTTTTATAATGGCATCTCTGTTATGTGGAGCTAATATGGGGTACGACAGGTTAAGACAGGAGACGTACCTTACGCGTACCCAAGTACCTGGTACGTGTACGCGTACCCTACCCTCGGGTACGAGTACCCATGCTACATAGCCTTCTGTGTATTCTCTCATAAGGCTCAACACCCAATCATGGTTATAAATGTACTTGGTTATTTGTTTGCACTCATGAACCACATCTTGCACCCACTCCAACTTCCCGATGTCCTCCAAAATCAAATCTATATAGTGGGCAGCACAAGGGATCCAAAAAATAGTAGGGTATTTTGCACAAAGCAATTTACCTGCTGGCACATAATTTGCAGCGTTGTTTGTGATTACTTGGACAACATGTTTGGCCCCTACTTCTTCCACAACCTTTGCTAACAATGTAAATATCAGATTTGCATCTTTCACATGTGAAGATGCATCAACAGATTTCAGGGACATTGTTCCTTTAGGGAAAGCCACAAGAAAATTTATGATTGTTCTAGTCCTCTGATCTGTCCACCCATATGGAAAGATTGTGCAACCTGTAAGCTCCCATGAGCTTTTAATGCTCTCGAACTGTGCCTTGACAAACTGCAACTCCTCATCTAGATCTTCCCCCTAAGTGCACTATAAGAGGGGCCTTTGTATCCAGAGCTAGCACTAGCAATAACATCTACCATGGGTTGATAAAAAGGAGACCTTGCAATGTTGAATGAGAGGCTGTTATGGTACCAGAACCTCCTAACTACCATATCTGCCTCCTTCCTTTTCCTTTCATTAAAGCTGTCCAAGGTTGGTCGAGATCCCAAGGTAGTACGAGGAAGGAAGAAAGGAGAGGTGATAGATGGACTTGGTGCAAAAATTGATGAGCAACTGCATGGAGGTCCCATTGGAGATCTACCCCTCCCTGCTGTTTCAAACCTCAACCTAGATCTCTTGGCATTTTGTTCTTTGATTCCTACCAAAGGAATGTGCATTTCCACTGTGACTTCTTCAGTGCAGCCATCACAAGCTACAACATCCTTGCACACAACTCGAGCTAGGTGGTGTTTTAAGCTGTTTATGCCCCCATACATAGTTGTTGGACAGTAGTTGCACTTTACTTGATTGTCTTGCACTGGGACCACCTGGACACAATGATACCATGCTTTATCAAGAGGCCTTCTAGGTCTTCCCTTAGGTGCCATGGATCTGATAGTGGAAAAGGAATAAATTAAAATGATTTAAAAATAAATAAATTAAATTTAACTCATTTTTGGCAGGCTTGTGTAGGCAGCCACAAGGGAGCCTACAGGCCTGTAGGTTGTGATGGCAGCCTACACGAGCCTGCCAAAAGCCCAAATTTTTTAAAAATTAATACAAAACTTAAAAACATTAAAAAGTTAAAACAAAAAAAAACCAACTTGAACTTTGTTGATAGTTGAACTTCTAGTTTCCAAATTAGCTATTAAGAAGTTGATGATTGTGTAATTGGAAAGTTTAGATGTGTGTTCAGAACAATTTTGAAATTGGAAGATGTGTACCAATTTCCTTAAAAATTCATTTGATATGAATGTTTGAAAATACATTGAGTAGTAGGGCAACGTGATGAAAACAATCAATACTTGATTATATTCTAAATCAAATAACTTTTTTTCTTAATTTTTAATTTTTACATATTTTTGTTTAGAGGAAAACCTCACAAGATTTTCCCCCACCTCTTTCCTAGAATTTGCAGATGGAGGGCGGCTCAACCACCAACCACAATAATAGTTGGTAAACTTGAGGGACTTAACAAATTTGAGCCTACGACCTATGGGCTTCTTGTCAACAAGATGCCTTGGGTAGTTTAGTCGATCGAGCCAACTCTTGGGCTTATATTAACTAATTCTTACAAAAATGGCGTAGTGGATCAGATAGATTAGATTTATGACAGACACGGATGACAATTGTCCTTTCAACTAATTTAAAGTCTTTAAAGTCAAGACTTCATAATGATGTCCTCAGTCACATTGTGGCTTAGTAGTTGGGATGGGGCATTGTCATGCAGACAACTCAGTTCTAACCCTGATGGGTTTAGAGTGTGTGTGTTTGTGTGTGAGGGACAGTGTTTAACCGCTTGGAGTTAGTTCCAATCTAAAACATGTTCCACAAGCCAAATTAGTTTAAGTGGATGATAATAGAACACGGTGGATGATAATAGAACACATTATCCTTTTATATTCCATAAAGCAAGTCATTTTAAAGTAGACCCCTTACATAACTCAAATGATTTGGTAACGAGGACTTTTATAGAAGTTGCTAAAATTAGTTCTCCTAAGATCTTTTGGGATGGGGTGCCACCACGTAAACAGGAATAATGCCTTGTGTGTGTGTGAGGGAAGGTGTTTGACCTCTTGGAGTTGGTTTCCCTTTGTCATAAAAGTGATTTAACACATTTCCGACAAGCCAAATTGGTTGAAGTGGACGACAATACGATACTGTAAGTGGACGAGAATAGGATACTTTATATTTTTATAGTTCACGAAGTAAGTCATTTATTAAAGCAGCCCCCTTTACATAATTCAAATGATTTGAATTTGCTAAAGTTCATTCTTTTAAGATCTTTTTGGGTGGCCACTGCCAAAGATGATCTGCTGCTGAAAGCAACCCCCTTACATAACTCAAATGATTTGTTAATGAAAGCTTTTATATAATTTGCTAAATTTCATTCTTTTAAGATCTTGTGGGGTGGCTACTGCCAAAGATGATTGCTGCTGCTGCTGCTCTTTCCATGGTTTACTCAAGAAAACAATCTTGGTTGTTTTCAATCTTTTCTTTTAAAGACTGTTGATGTTTTAGGTGAAAAAACTTGTTAAATATCCATGTGGTGCTTCTCTTTTTTGTTTGTGATTGCCATGGAGAACTTATGTTTGCAAGTGACAGGTTGTTATAAGAAATTTATCCTCTCGGATAGCGCTTTCACTTTCTATAATGGTTGTTAGATATTTACAAGAAGAAAATTTATGGGGAGATTTAAGTGAATTGATCAAGCATAGTGCGTAATTTATCAGAAATTGTTATATATATGTAATTATAGTTAAGAAATGTGGCTTTACAACATTATTCTGGAATTTTGTACCTTAACCAATCTTTACTCACTGCACATATTTAAGTCCCACTTTTATTTTGGTATTTGCAGAGTAAGGTGTCAGTCTACGGAATGTCTTCTATTCAACATCCAACTGAGCTTGTGAATGCTCGACTGGGACTCCCGGTTAAGTCTGGTAAATGTGAAACATGTGGAACTGAGAAGCCCGATGAATGTGATGGTATGTACTATGCAGTATGGTTGCAAAATTCTCAATCATTTGATCATTCTATCACAATATGTTCATGATTATATTAATTGGCAGAAAACCTTCACTCTAAATGCAGCGTGATTTACTATTTCTAGAAGTTGAAACTGTTTTGCAGGTCATTTTGGACACATTAGACTTCCAACACCAATTTATCATCCTTCTCATGTGGAGGAGCTTAAACGAATTCTTAGCAAAATATGTTTAAACTGTTTTTGATTGAAGGAGCTAAAGGTAATCATTTGACTAAAGTAGATATGAAAAGATGACATGACAATTTCTATCATTCTTGTTTTGTCATTTCCTTTGTGTTTTTTCTAGATTTTTTTATTTTCTTTTGTTTTATTGGAGGAAGGGTAAAGTTATACACATTTAATTGTTATGGACTGATTTAAAGCTCAATTATGTGATTCATAATGATTTCTTTTATCTTGCTTAATGTTTACAAGACATGATAATATATTGCTTCACGTTATTCTAACCAAGATGGCATTCAAATTTCAATGTACATAGGCACATGTAATTTAATTTTTCAAGAAGTGGTAGTGACTACAGATGATGGATGGCGGCTTTCAAAATAAAAATGATATAAATGTCTTTTAAAGTCTATATTCTTCTGAACTATGACGTTAACCTCTTTAAAAGAAACAAGAGAGAACACTACCACTAATAGCATACAATTGCGAAACTTCTTAAGGTCGAAAGGAATTGTCATCACCTAGCATGGCCACTTATAAGTGGATCCTATTG
Source organism: Larix kaempferi (assembly GCA_027924585.1). Classification (NCBI taxonomy): domain Eukaryota; kingdom Viridiplantae; phylum Streptophyta; class Pinopsida; order Pinales; family Pinaceae; genus Larix; species Larix kaempferi. Next base: position 52,911 of record BSBM01004538.1, read on the forward strand.
AAGAATATGCTTCTCCAATTACTTCTAATGAACCTCTAGATATGCATCTCTAAATCTACATGCTGAATGGCATCTCTTGCCTCAATGTACGCAAGCATCATCTTTGAACCCTGTTTGTGACAGATGCATGTGGATGTTTTATCGAGGCATGCTTTGACTTGAAGGCCTTCGTTTTGGCCTTTAGGTAGGCAAGTAGGCACACTCGTTTGCACATTATATTGTCCTTGTTCTTTCTTAATGTAAGTAGCTTTTAAAAAAATAAAATATTATATTTTCTTACATTTTTTATTGTTATATATAACTTTTGCAATATGATTTTCTCGTATTTCGAGGCCTAGTATTGAATTGTCTCTCTTTTGAATTTGTAATTATATTTTGGTTAGAGATAATAGACATCTTTGTCTCGTGTTCCTTGAGAATAAAGACAAAGACACCTTCATTAGGGTCAGTATCCCTCATTGAATTGTGGAATCTCTTGCTAGAGACAATGCCACCCAGTGTAAAGTTCTATCAACTAGGAGGCTCACTAAATCTCTCCTCCTTATGATATCCATCCAACTAAGAGAGAGATTGGTTTCGTTCCTCTTGTTATTCTTGATATGCCATCCGCTAGAAGGCCCCTTGTTTCGAGGTGTGTGGGAAGCATGCCCTCGACCTTGTGGGACGTGTTTCCATGGAACATTGGACAATATTTGTTGTCATTCAAGATACTAGGTAGATTGTGTATGTTTGATGGCTCAAGGACTTGTGGATGAGAGAATGAAGGATCAAGTGCACTATCTTTGAAGTAACTTCCTTGTTGAGAATGGTGCTACATGCATGCATTGTTGGATCTAGATTGTTGTGGTTCGAGGACACATTGTTTTTTGCATTGTCTTCATTCAATGCACATTTTTACTTGATGGAAAGCAAGACTTTGTATTACTTTGTCCTCATTAGATTTTAGTTTACAGATACTCGATTGAGTGAAAACACCGTTCCTATGTGCCCTTTGGGAGTGAATGAAGATATCCTTATCGCCATTTTTATTGGAGAGCTACATCAATGGTTATCGAGGCTAGGAGGATCAAGGCAAGATGTAGAGCAGTAGAAATTATCTATTCTAAAATGGTCCTTTAATGGTTCCATATCAATCACAATTGGTTGTACCAAAACATAACCATCTTATCCAGACCAAGTAAGTTGTAGAAACTATTTGCAACTTGACTTAAGTAACTTAACCAATCAATGACAGAGTGAGGTTCACAACTCCCCATTTTGTTGTCTTATTTATGCACCACACACTTCTCTTTGATTGTAAGATTTGTATCGAACATGGTTGATTTTGATTTGCCATTCTATTAATTGATTTGATTATTTGTTGACACTTGTTAATTGAATTAGAGTCAATGATGTTGAAAAATTTGAACTCTTCTACCATTGACACAAAATATGTGTTTGTTCAATAAAAACACATTTTCTACATCTCGACAGTGCAATAAAACTTATGTTGAAACATGAGGACTTCGGCCCTTCCCCGAGTTGTAAAGATTTCAACCTATTTGTGTACCTCACCACCCTTCATAGGCCTTTTTACTCTATTGACCAAATTGAATTCCCATGGCTAGCATTTTCTTGTCTTGCTTTTTTGTAGAAACAACTTACACTCAATTTTTTCCGCATGCTATTGTTCTCAAGACTTTTCCACAACAATAAATAATCAAAATAAATCTTCTCTTGCTTAACTTCCCTTCTTTTATCAATGGAGGAATCTCCTCCAATTCCACATCCTTTTATACTTTGGTGTGCCCGAACCATAGTCTAATCTCGATTGCTCGAATCGGTTCATACGTGAAGGTTGAATCAGGGTGGTTTTGATCCGTCTGCTCCCTCATTTGGTCATCTTATCAATTAATATCAATCATTTATTTTCAATATTTTTTATATATATTGTAGAATTCCTTTGTCATTCTATAATAATAGGAACTGTCTATTACATTTGGTATTAGAGTCATTTATTTGGCCAAATTTTGTGAGTT
>BSBM01004539.1:0-47610 GCA_027924585.1 Larix kaempferi
GAAATGAGGGAATAAGGAGTTACTGAAGATAGACTTCGAATGCTCTGAGATGTTACAGGTGCATCCAGACCTGGTGTTCTTACAGCATTGATGGGGGTCAGCGGTGCAGGGAAGACAACTCTCATGGATGTCTTAACTGGAAGGAAGACTGGAGGATATATCGAGAGTGATATATAGATCTCTGGATTTCCCAAAAAGCAAGAAACCTTTGCTCAGATTTTTGGTTACTGTGAGCGGAATGATATACATTCTCCACAGGTCATTATTCGGGAATCAGTGTTATATTCAGCATTTCTCCATCTTCCAAAGGATGTTGACAAAGAAACCAAAGTTGTATGTCTACAAAACTAATCAATTTTTCTTATTTGACATGGTGCCAAATTGTCATTTTACTGACCTGCAAAAGATTCAATTTACAGTCCTTTTTTGATGACGTCAAAGGACTTGTGGAATTAGACAATTTAAGGGATGCATTGGTAGCCTACCTAGTGTGACTGGATTGTTAACTGAACAAAGGAAAAGGCTAACAATAGCTGTGCAGCTTGTTTCATATCCTTCTATAATTTTCATGGATGATCCCACTTCTAGTTTGGATGCCAGAGCAGCTGCGATTGTTATGCGAACTGTTCATAATACAGTATATACTGGAAGGACTGTTGTCTGTAACATTCATCAGCCTAGCATTGACATCTTTGAAGCCTTTGATGAGGTAAACCAAGGTCTAGATTCTAAGATAACTTATATTGTTTCTTTCAGAGTGGTGTTGATTTATGACTGACCTTCCATAATGGGTTCAACTATTGTTGATGAAAAGAGGAGGGCAAGTCATTTACTTCGGACCACTGGGCCGGAATTCTCATAAGATTTTTGAATACTTTGATTTAACCACTTGGAAAAGTCCTGCAGTCATTACAAAAGGATCATTTTGAACAGAGCACTGCTAATTTATTGCGTAAATGTGAGTTAATTTTCTTACTTTCATCGCGACAAATTGCAGGCTATTCCCAGAGTCCCAAATATCAAAGATAAATACAACCTAGCTACATGGATGTTGGAAGTTAGCTCTGTTGATTTCAAACATCATTTGGGGATAGACATTGCAGAGCATTACAAAAACTCTTCCCTCCACAAGTAAGCATTAAAGTCATCCATGTTTTATCACTAGAATCTTTCTGCTTATAATAGCTATCATTACAACAAGTCTACAAGATACAAAGATATCAACTTCAAACTCACATCCTAACATTTCATCCCTTTCCTTGCAAATAAAGGCGGAACAGAGACTTGGTTAAAGAGATCAAAACTTCTTCTCCGGGAGCAAAGGATCTATACTTTGCTACCTAGTAGTCACAATCTTTCTTCGGATAGTTCAAGACTTCAAGTCCTGTTTGTGGAAGCAGTGGTGGAGTTACTAGTGAAGTCCAGATTGTAATGTTGTTCAATACTTCTTCACATTAGTCTGTTCTCTACTCTTTGGAACAATTTTTTGGAAAGTCAGCACAAAAAGGTATGTACTTCATATTTAACTTTGTAAGACAGAATACTGCCCAAAACATTAAGTTGCTTGGATAGGAAAATCACCAAAATGTTTGATGCTCTCATTTTGTATGATATAAACTCTTCTCAGACACTAAGAAATAGATTAACTGCATATCAGGGACAACATCAATGATCTCTTTATCGTTGTGGGGACGGTTTAACAGTACGTAGATATTACTACCCCAATAGACATAATGGGTGTCGGATCAAAACCACTGAATAAATTTGAGGACTACTTCGGATACAAGCATGATTTCTTGGGTGTAGTCGGAGTTGTCCTAGTGGGGTTTTATGTTTCCTTTGCAGTTGTGTTTTCTTTCTGTATCAAGGTATTGAACTTCCAACAAAGGTGAAATGGACAGGAGTGGAAAAATACATAATTCTGTGATTGGGCTATTTGAGTTTTTGGTTTTTAAGTTCTTAGAGGATCTCCCTGAAACCTGCCATTGTGGCAACTAGCAAACTCCATCTCCTATGATGGAGAATAGATGTACATAATATTTACCAACATGGTATGCGGTCGATTTCGGATTTACAATTGTAACTGCTTCGTTCACAAATTTGTACTCTTCATCATTTGAATTAATTTGTAATAAAAAAATATTCTTTTCATGGAAGTGTTTCTATAATGTTAATTTAAATATATAAATATTAAAGGAAGAACTGGAGTTTATCACTTTTCACATATGGGGAATTGACTCACACATATGAGGATATTTTGGTTGTTGGGGACTTTATTCTAGTTCTACTATGCTTAAGAGATAGTTAATTCTTGTCTCACATTTCAGTAAAATCAAGTTCACATTTCAGTAAAATCAAGTTCACATTTGTACTGTTCTCCCAGCTATAAGTGAACCATTTCCTCCTGACCTCCCATGAGTTGAGGATAGAGGAAGTCCATGTCCATGAATTCCAAGTGCAACTTACAAGCAAGCCACTAGCGATGCCAAAACAACTATACTGAAATTTACCAACTAATGAAGATATCCATACCCAGAAGTGACCATCTTGATGGTGTGAGGTAAATGGTATTGGTGCTTGATGCAACATGGATGATGTTGTAGGTTATCTTGTTATAGTTCCAATGACTCCCTTGCGAGTTTGATCAACACCCTAAATCAGGATAATGTCCTTAAGTGTCCACATTCTTGGTGCATGAAGTGAAATTCAAGGTGTCAATTTGACATTAAGTTTCTATGTATAGCTCTGGATTTATTAATTCCTCCATGAACCTGTTTTACCAAACTTCAACTTTGCAGAGTGAAAAATGTATTCTTGAAATTCGTGTCGCTCAACTAATATATGCAAAATGGATGCATGATGTCAAGGACATAATAATGTTAGAAGGTTGAAGTTTGCGTCTCAGGTCAAAATGTATATATCATCAGTCAACATGCTTATAAAAATTTCATCTTACTTGAAGCTGAGTTATATGGCTCCTTCTGAGAATATCGACAAGAAGGGGAACTTACACCGGATTGAATGACTGCATAGATGGGAGGATTAATTACTGCACAATAAGTGCTGGATAAAATAAAATCATGAGAGGTGTAAGTTTTTTTTATTAAAAAAACAAAAAAAAACTGACCGATAGATAACATCTTTCCTAGGTGAATCGCAGCCGTCTTCTTTGCTTGAATATCTCTGGCCAAGTCTGAAACTCCACCAATAAATATTTCGCATCAATCTAAACCTTGCATTTCAACAATAACATGATAGTAATAGATATAACCCCACAAAAGGTTATTAAAGTGCACATCAAAGTGATGTTTAGATATTGCTATATATATTCTATCTCCCAATAGTTGTTATAAAAGGTATAAAACCATATAATGAATTACAATATTTCGGAAGGAGGAATATTTTATGGTCTTAGAAACTAAGACAATAATATAAGTGTCTAGTTCCCTGGCATGCCTTCACAATCACTAGGAACATCCACACCAGGAACCTTTGCGGCTCGCCTTTGGTTTCTCCTTTACTACAATCCATCTCCTTTGTGGGTATACAAAAACTTTGAGAAAACTCTTTGCGTGTGCTTAATAAAAGCATAGTGGGTTGGTAATGACAACGATACTTTCTTTCACATGCTCTTGCTGTGTTGTATGTGTAGGTTACATCTTATGCATGGTGGGATGGTAATGGCGACGATAGTTTCTTTCACATGCTTCTTGCTTTGTTGTGAGTGTAGTTTAAATCTAATGTATGGTGGTGCCTTGCCTTGCTTGTTTGCTGAAGTAGTATTGACAATGGAGAGGATGACTTTGAATAGGTTGATGTGCTAGTAGCGTGTGCTAATCTTTTTACACTTGAAATTCTTTCTTTGTTAAGTTGGGTTTCCCTTTTTCAATTGGACTTTCATGGGATAGTCGTTGCTTTGTCAAAGTGCATGATACAAGGAAGTTATCATGAAGGGCTAATGCTTGTTGTCTAACAATAAATCCTCTTGTTGATTTGAAGTCCATGTTGATTGCAAGAAAGGCTTTCCTCTTCCCACCACAACAATAGAGCAAGTGATTTACAAATGTAGATAGAGGTTGCGGCCCATCTTTTGCTAAACTAGGTGGAGAAAATGCAAGGAGCCTTAAACTCTGCCAATATTCCGAAATCACCTAATAAAGTATTAAAATATCATATACAGTCACCAACGAAAACATTTTTTATTTTTTATTTTTCTATAGTAACCATATAGTAACTCTCATCATAAATTGTGACCATCCTCTTGCGGATTTGGGTGAAGAAAATGTAAAGATGCTTGCACACTCAATGTTTTGACCTCCCTACTTAGTGCAACATAAGCGCCTTCACCCTATACACACAAGAGTCACAATGTTGAAAACTAGTTAGAAACTATAGTGTTAGTCATTTATGTTTTGCCTATTTATGTCTCAACAATCCATTAATTTATTATTAGGTTTAGTCAATTTGTTATGTAGTTTTAAAGTTGTTTATGCATTTACAAAGTGAGTGTGAAATAGTTTTACCCTCTTTTAACATAATAGATTTAAATTGAATGTCATGTTGTTTTTTAGTTGAAAACATGTCTCCGTATATTTCTCTAACTATATTTATTCTATCGGTTGCATAAGTATGTTAGAATAAGCACCTTGAAATTATAGTAGCATCCATAGTTGTCTCCACCTTAAATAGCTAGGGATAGGTCCTGTGAATGCTAGTATTATAGTTTGGAGGCCAGCTTTTAGGTAATCCACTCCCACATTTGAGTTGGAGATAGATAGATCACTGGACAATGAAGTGTTTCTATAACATAGGATGGAGTTACTTTATTGTGGGAGAGGGATTAGGAGTCAGGCAGGAAGGAGAGGACTCGTAGGATTCCCACCAACGGGAGGGAGCATTTCTATTTGCACTAAACATATAAATTTTCCTTTACCCCCCAAAAATATTAATAACATAAATCTCTCAACATTGATCCTTAGATTATTACTTTTAATAAAAATTAAATTATTTTATTATATATCTTAATCATATATAATGCGAATATTCTTTTCCATTAATCTTCCCCGTAGACTCATCAACCAAAACAAGATCATAATGGGAATTGAAAGCTCTCTTACAACTTTATTTTTATGTCCTGAGGTTCTTTCTACAATACTCTTCAATACAACAGTATAATGTTGAGAGGTGCCCTCTATACTTGTTAGCCTAAATTTTGTAATTAATATAAAGTAAAAGTAAATTTAATGTGTTTTCATTATTAAAAAATGATATATATTAAATTTGGCAAACATAAACACAATTAAAAATACAAAGTATATCTCGTTTGATATTTTTTTATGTTTTTTTTTATATCAAAGTATGTCTCGTTTGATATTTCTATGTTTTTTTTCTAAAATTGTATGGAATGAATTTGATCCATGTACCATAATTATTAATAAATAAAATCTAAAAAAGGTAACGATAATAAAAATAGGAGTCCATTAATATATTTCTAATCCCGAATCCGGATCGATCCTTGTTTGGGCGACGTGGTGGTTAGCACTAGCAGCTCTCCATACGACCTTGGAAAATTCTGCCAGAAGGACAAACCCTCCCTTCCCTCCCTTGCTTGAGCAACACCGCCGACGACACAATTCTACTCAGGTGCATGCCAACTGCCATGCAACCATTCAAAAGCAATGGCGAGTCATTCTATGCTTCTGTTTGTATATGAGGGAGTGGCACGACGATGAAGTAGTTATTATTACCAGCTCTCCTGTGTCTCGCACACAATCTTCATTTTCTGCTTCTGCTTGCTTTTCACTTACAGACTAGAAGGACGAGGAAGACCAGTTGGTTGGTTGCTCTTTACCCACAGACTAACAAGAGGGAAGGAATGCCAGTGAGTGAAGCAGTAAATCACTTCGTTTACTGGCACGATGGAAGAAGCTGCCCGGTTTCCCAGGGGACTTTAACAGGCGTCCAGTTTGGCCTTGCATCGTCTAGAGAAATTGTAAGTGTATCCACGAAATATAGAAGAGTAATGGGAACTCGGGTCCTTGCTTACAGCAATTCTGAGTCAAATAATGGTTAATGGTTAATGGTTAATGTATGTTAGGAGGCTCACCTTTGAGACTCAAAAGAACATACGACTACAAAATAAACCCTTACAACAGAGTTAGCACACAATGCAGCCCAAGTTAGACCTATGGCCTTTGACCTGTAAGATGATGGATTCTGACTTTTCCTCCCCACAGTAGCCCTACTCTTATGGTTAGCACTACTTATGGTCCCCACCATTCCATAACTTACTATGGTTCATTTGTCCTTCCATACACTTGATCACCATCCAATGGGCACATTGAATGAATCCTTAGCGCTCTTGAGCCCTTTGATCAGTCGTAAGAATTAAAAGTTTAGTGTGCCAAACCACGCTTGAGATTGCTTAAACAAGTACAATGATGCGGCTCATGCCAAGTTAGGCATGGGCTTTTTCCTTCACCCTTAGCAAGAGTTTCTTGTTATTAACGCAGACTTCTTTGATCCTGCTTTAATCATAACCAAGGGTTAACGATGTATATGATTTGTCATAAACCATGCATGAATTGTATGTACAATTCCCAAGTATAAAACATGTATGACATCAATGACTCGTACTCATGCTATGTTCTCGTCGAGTGTAAAAATTTATTATGGTAATCATGTGCAAACATTTATGCATTTCCACCGAGCATTTGTAGCTTATCAATTTCGTTGTCTTCCGAGTGAGTGCTTCATTTATGGATTTAGGCCTTTGATTGATGTACAATTTCCTTTGTAGACAATTGACTTAATGGGTTAGAGCTTGTACTTGTTATTTGAAGTCGTATATTTCCTTAGTATTTTGAAGATTTTGCTAAAGGGTCTTGAATAATTTGGTCCTCAATTGGACATTTTATTCTTCTTGAATTAATTGTCTCGAGGACAAACCAAAATTCCACATTTTGACTTATTGTTCAAATTTTGTGTAGGTGAACCATCTATTTGTTTTTAATTGAGGAAATATATCAATGCTAATTTTCATGAATGTTGGTTAAAAGCATTGCAGAGTTATTTTCTCATTATTGTTTTCCTTTCTTTTGTAAATCATTAATCTGTTTAGTTATTCCTTAAATAAACACTTTTTACTACTAGGTATTTGTTTGGACCTTCAAATTTGTGGTGGCTCTGTTCTTCATATTAGTTTTACTCTTTCGACTCATTTAGTTAGCTTTATACCCTAAGTCCTTTTGTCACTTATAATATTAAAAGGGGAATATTCTCAATAATATTTTGAATTTTAATATTGTACATTAGTTGCTCTTCAAAGCGATGGTGTTTGCACCAATTCACATAAATGTTTTCCAAATAGTCAATGATAAAACTGAGTACATTAAATATGATATAAACAATAAAAAAGGTGAACCACTAAGGTTGTGAGGAGTCATTGATAATGGCATCTCGGGTATGTGGAGCTAATATGGTGTATGAAAGGGTACGACAGGAGACGTACCCAAGTACTCGGTTCTCAGGTATGTGGAGCTAATATGGTGTATGAAAGGGTACGGCAGGAGACATACCCAAGTACCTGGTACGCGTACGTGTACCCTACCCTCGGGTATAGGTACCCATGCTACATAGCCTTCTGTGTACTCTCTCATAAGGATCAACACCCAAGCATGGTTATAAATGTACTTGGCTATTTCAAAGACCTATTTTGATATTAATTTCTTGATATAAAGATAAGCCAAGGTTTCAATGACGAGAGTTTCTACAACTTCGAGGGAAATGTTCCCAAAGCTCAGGGCTTTTAACATAGATAGAATAAATTGCCATTCAATACAATTGTAAGTTTTCTAAAACATAACGTTGATAAAAGGTGTATACATACCAAGGGTACAAACCTAATTCATGCATTTCCAAAGTTTCAAGTCATTGTCCAATCACATATCTAATTTAAATTGGGCTTCAACAAAGAGAGTGCCTACAAACCCCAACGACAAAGCTCCTTAAGACCAAGGCTCTTAAGTTTTAACATATCTAGAATAAATGGCCAATCAACTTGATTTTGAGATTCCTTCAAGCCAATTTTAATAAAAGTTGCATCCGAACCAAAGGCATGGATCTATTCTAAGAAATTGTCCAAATTAATTATCCTCTAATGACCTCTATTGACTTAGGATGGACTATCCTAGGTAGAATATGTTTTATGTGGATTGTAATTGTTTTGGCCAAAATATTCCTAGAAACGCTATGTTTTATGTGTATTGCAAGGGTTTTGGCCAAAATCTTGTGAGAAACATTAAGTAGAGTTATTGGTGTCTAGTTTGTAATCCTCTTAGGGTCATCTAGTTTCCACATGGATTTATTGAAATCTTAGTTGACAATAGCACTTAAGGTTTGCTTTTTGACAACTTCCTTAGACACCCTAGAGAACCTTGGACCACAAATATCCATATTGCTCCTGTAGAAGTTGCATCTGAGTGACGTGTCATCAATCCGAGTGACATGTTATCAATCATTTTCATCAGATTTGTTGTTAATTGATTAGTGAGTTAATGCCTCTTCACACACCATCAGTCCAAGAAGCACCATGCAATTATGTCTAAGACATATTTGCATGGCCATTCTACATTCCACTATAGGCCCAAGCAATTGGAGAATCATTTTTATATTGATTTACAAACTCCTCAACAATTCCTCTTCTTTATCGAACAACCTTAATTATAAAATTTTCTCCATAGGTACCTTAATGGCCACGGTTTTGATGCATTGCTACATCAATTTGTCACTAGTTTTAATCCAATGCAATTGGGTCCTTAGTTGAGTTGTCTCTTTGGCTCAACAAACCTCTTTTTAGTGGGTGACAAAGTTTGTTATCTTAGGCTTGTTTGTCCTTGTCACATGGGTAAGAATGGAGCAAATGAGGAATAAATAAAGTTCATTTTTAATAGCCTTACAGTGCTCATGATGCATAATATTTGTCTTAATGAATGTATCCAAGGAAGAAATCCATTTAGCATGTGATAGCGGCCTCCCACTAAGGTATCCAACCCTCTTTTCCATCTAGACTTGGAAGAAGATTCCAAATTATTATAAAATGGTCGATACAATTCTAGGTTTTGAGACGTGACACATTCAAAATGAACATGATTTTGTGAATCCTTGTTTTTTTGACCAAGAGAATGAATGGAAAATAGGTTAAGTGAGAGTGCCCTCCCCCAACACCTAAATATGCCTACCTTCGATGCAATCAAAATAAAAGGTCTTTTGTTTAGTCAACATAGCAAGTGCTCATCTTTTAAGGCCCTGTTTCATGCCCTTATGAAATTTGGACTAGGTAAACCATAACTCTTCAGAATCTCTGCATCTGAATGTGTTAGGAACTTAGGATATAAAACCCTAGTGTGGCATTTAGAGCATTCACTGTAGCTTTTTCACCCTGAGGTAGTTGAAGGGGCAGTGATCCTTCTTTGTCATCCTTGCCTATTGCATGAAGTTAGGAAATTGATTTGCAACAATACCTCTCCATTGTGGTGAGATTGAGACAATTGGACACTTATTTTGGAACTGCATGTATGTTTAGTATTGTTGGGATTTTGTTTGGGACATTGTGCATCATCTCTTTTTTGGTAAGATCTCTTGGAAATCAACATTGTTAGGTGATGCCAACTCCATTGGTCCTATACATTTCATAGTTCTTGGCATTGTATATTTGTCATGTTATATATTTTGTGTTGTTTTTGTGGTAATTTGTTTTCTATTCCCTGTTTGGGACACCTTGCATCATCTCTTATTTGGTAAGATTTCTTGGAAATCAACATTGTTAGGTGATGCCAACTCCGTTGGTCCCGTACCTTTCATAGTGCTTGGCATTGTATATTTGTCACATCATATGTTGTCATGTTATATATTGTGTTGTGTTTGTATTAATGTGTTTTCTATTACCTCTGTTAAGCAACGCCTTCTTATGGAGGTATGTTTAGAGCAGTGTAGTTAGACTCAGACTCTACAAATACTCGGTTGGATTGGGACTCAATAGACTCGGCGACTCAGATAAGACTCAGATAAGACTCGACAAATATTAAAAAATACCATATAATGGTATCTTCTGTGCACAAAAAGCATACATAATGACATTTTTAATCCATCTAAGTTATAAAAGCAATTATATGCAGAAATTCATTAGATCATCTCATAAAAATTGATAATACAACATTTGACGCTCAATATTTGTATGCAAAATAGTGAACTGAAAGATGATTCCTTGAACACATTCCAAAATAGTACCAAGTTCAAATAATAACTCAAAACATAACTAGAAAAAAAAAAAAATAGTGTCTCCAAGTCCAAACTCGAGTCTTGTGCATGACTATGAGTAGTAGAATGCCTACTAGAGCTAGTGCCAACATCACTAGACTGAAAAATCAACTGTGATGCAGGTGTGTTCGGCATTTCCATTTCAGAAAATGGTACACCAAAGGGACTCTCGGTCTCTTCATCAAGCCGACCCAAATCAACAGGAGTTTCATCCTCTATTACCCAATAAGAGACTAGATCAATCTGATCCAAATCCTTTGCCTGCAACTGTTTTGTGAGCATCCGAAGGTTGTAGTATATGCAGACCAACTTCTCCAACCTCTCATGCTCCAACCTGTTGCGCTTTTTGGTGTGGATGTGCTTGAATACTAACCAATTGCGCTTACAACTTGAAGCACTACAAGGATGACTCAGGATTCTGATGGTGAATTCCTGTAGTTGTGGTGCCTCGGTGCCATAATCTAACACCAATGGGCTGTTATAAAAAACAAACAAACAATGATTACTAGTTTTTCATTGTCAAACTTGAAAAATAAAACTAGCAAAATAAAATTTAACGATTTATGAATTGAATCTTACATGGCATTTTCTTCTCTCTGAGACGTTGTGTTGAGCTAAATCCAAACATACCAGATGATTCCTTGTACAAATTTTGCCGCATATTGATTTGGTCTTGAGTCTCTTGATTGGGGTACATCCTCTCAATGCATATCATTGCACCTCTCATCACCCAAGATCTTTTTGAATTTTAGACCCATCATTGTAGAATATGCTTGGATTGAGATATGCTCCTGCTGCATGCAATGGTGAATGTAGCTGCCTGCCCCACCTGGAATCAATAATATACCATATAGGGAGAGATTTAGATTCATCCCCTTTATAGAAGACCTTGATGGCCTCTTTGGCTATGTCCAGCCCCTCATAAACATACCCAATTGGTGGTTTGTCACCATCGATGATCCTCAACACTTTCACAAGTGGTTTTGTCATGCTGACAATCTCAGTGACTTCCTCCCATAAACTATCTCTACGAACATACAAACTCATAGCCATTGCATCTGGTTTTGTGTTGTCCTTATAATGTATCCATTCCCTGCTACTAACCATCTGTCTTAATGCTTGGTACTCATTAAGAAGGCTTTGGAGGGAGAGAAAGTTTGTTGCAAACTGTGTGATAGTAGAGGGCGACTGAACTCACCTTCTGTCTAAGTTGCCAAGAAACTTGGGTACGGGGACGGGGGCGGGTCTTTCATGTCATAGTCACATTATACATGCATATTTCAGATTTCTTCATAAATTATGAATCATGATTCATAATTCTAAATTCAATGATTAATTGGACAAGGAACATTCACGTTGAAAATTTGAAAAATCATAGACAATAGATATCAAGTGGAAGACTCAAAGTTACATAAAATTTGATAAATCACTGTATTATGTAGTTGTAACAAACAGTCATATTGTAATTTGAAGGTACACTTGAAATCCGATTTTAAACACCTATTTGTACTACTGTTACAGGCAATAAAAAGTTGCAAATGTATTACTGGGTTGATGTGAGTGTATTTATTAGTATTAAATACATATGCCTATTTTTTATGTGCACATTTGGTAGTTCAATTATGTTCCATGAGTGCTGAACAAAAAACCATAAAAACATTCCTTGTAAATCAATGCAAAATCGGTCTACCAGATTTGGACAATATTCAGTGGAATTTGAACAGTGTTGTAAAGTGCTTGACATAATTGTTAAAATTGCAGGTTATGTACATTTTATCACATATAATAACCTTGATGCAAGAACATGTAAACAATTGTACTGCAAAATTTAAATTTAAATTGACTTAAAACATAATTTTCATCTCTTTCAACTTAATGCTCCATTTAGTCAATGCATTAATGTTGGTCCTCGAGAATCATCAAATACTAAGTTCAGAAAAATAAAATAAATGAACTATAGTAAAATAAACATGAACTGCATTAAAGAATTAAAACAACCATTTGGATTCAACTTATACTCAGATAGTTTTGATCTCGTTGCTGAAAGGACAAGTCAAACTAGATAAACCATATACGTACCTTAAGAGAGAGAAGGTTCAAGTTCTTCAATTAAAATGACAGTAGTAAGAAAGACACACAGGTGCTGCAGACTACAAAGGTCAAGCACGTAAGCAAACACTCACTCAGAGTTCAATTAGTGATGATTGCTGAATGCTACAGGCAGAATAGAGAAACTGTGAGACAATTAAATGCTACAGCCAAAAAATAAATAAACCATGAGACAGTCACATGCTACAGCCAGCATAGACAGTCACATGCTACAGCCAACATAGAGAAGCCGTGAGACAGTCAAGAGAAACGGTAAGACAATTAATGCTACAACCAAAATAGGGAAGTCGTGATACCATCAAATGCTATGTGCAGTTAAATGCTACAGCGATGAAGTGATAACCGTGAAGATAAAACTGTGAGACAGCTGTGAAGGGAAACCCCGTGGAGAGACAGCCGTGAAGGAAAAACCCCCGGTGGACATACAGCCGTGAAGGAAAAACCCCCGGTGGACATACAGCCGTGAAGGAGAAGATCACGTGGAGAACTAGCCGTGAAGACAGTCAAGAGTCTGAATGGGAGCAGACTTTACAAGTTACAGCTGAGATAAAAATACCGTGAAAAATAAAGCCGTGAAGACAGTCGAGAGTCTGAATGGGAGCAGACTTTACAAGTTACAGCCGAGATAAAAATACCGTGAAAAATAAAGCCGTGAAGACAGTCGAGAGTCTGAATGGGAGCAGACTTTACAAGTTACAGCCGAGATAAAAATACCGTGAAAAATAAAGCCGTGAAGACAGTCGAGAGTCTGAATGGGAGCAGACTTTACAAGTTACAGCCGAGATAAAAATACCGTGAAAAATAAAGCCGTGAAGAAAACCCGAGAGAGTAAAAACGTGAAGGCAGATTCGTGAGGATAAAGCCGTGAAGGTAGACCGAAATAACAATTGCTGAATGCTGAGATAAACCATGACACAAACACTCAACACAAATGATGCGAGTAGAAGAGAGACTTCATGATTAAGCTCACGATCTTTAGAGTTAAGTTTTTTTTTTTATATATAGTTTTAGATTTAGAAATCTTAGGAATAAAATAATAATAAAACTTAGGATTAAAAAATAAGGAATAAATAAATAATAAATAAAATAAAAGTAGGGACCAATGGTCCAAGGGATTTTAAATAAATAAAAGTAAGACTTTAAAATAAAATAAAATAAAAACTTTATTAATAAACTCATAAAGTCTTTATTAATAAAATCATAAAGATTTTATTAATAAGACTAAAATGAATATTTAATAAATTTATCATAAAGTGAAAAACCAAAAGTCCAACATAAAGTAAAAGGACCAAAAACATAAGTGGGACAAGGCCCTAAAATAATACATGATCTAATGGTCTTTAATAAACTCCATAAAGTAGGAATCATCAGGGTCAAGTGAGCACATGAGTGAGAGTGCTAGGACCAAGTAAGAAAATGACCATGAGTCAACAACCACAAGACCAAGGTGGGCATGCAATCAAATAGGACCATCAAGACCAAAAACTTTTCTCTCTCTTAAGATACATAGTTTATATATTTTTGTCATCACTGTATAAGGGAGAAGATCTAAACGGATGGTGCAATCCTTTTGTCCTTAACGCTGCTCCTAAGGGTTAGGTACTAGAGACATCGCCAAGGGGTGGCCAGTCCCTTGAGAAGCAACCTAGCAATAACCGATTAGGAGAGGGGACAACAATATCTTCCATTCTCAATGAATGGCTTTCAGCTCAAGGCTGAACCTCAGTCCTAGACTGGGACATGTTGATCAACCATCTGGTCTATGACCAGGATCTCCATCCTCCCAGAGAATGGTCCTCAGCCTCAAGCTGAACATTCAGTCCTAGGCTGAATATTGATCAACCATCTGCAGGACCTAGGAAGTCTCTGTCTCAACCTGCAGGATCTGCTTGGTCATCATGACCAAGAAACCGTCTGGTTCTAGACCAGAAAACCCTAGAGACAAATAGGGGCCCTAGCCACATGCTAGGGACTTTGCCATGGCATCAATCTGCTTGGTCCTAGACCAAGAACCCCAGGAGACAGCTGGGGGCCCTAGGGTACCTTCTAGGGTCTTACTCATACTCTGCCTGGTTAACTTGACCAGGAACCCTAGTCAAATGACTAGGGTACCATTCTCTCTGAGAATGGGTCTCGCAGCTGCACTAAAAATCAACAATAAGTCCTCAGCCAGACTCCATACGCAGTTAGCAAAAATTTAGTTTAGATTTGGTTGGGGGTCATTATATTTTCCCAGTGCCGCACCATTTAGCCTATATGTACCCCTTTTTTTATAATGGCATCTCTGTTATGAGGAGCTAATATGGGGTACGACAGGTTAAGACAGGAGATGTACCTTACGCGTACCCAAGTACCTGGTACGTGTACGCGTACCCTACCCTCGGGTACGAGTACCCATGCTACATAGCCTTCTGTGTATTCTCTCATAAGGCTCAACACCCAATCATGGTTATAAATGTACTTGGTTATTTGTTTGCACTCATGAACCACATCTTGCACCCACTCCAACTTCCCGATGTCCTCCAAAATCAAATCTATATAGTGGGCAGCACAAGGGATCCAAAAAATAGTAGGGTATTTTGCACAAAGCAATTTACCTGCTGCCACATAATTTGCAGCGTTGTTTGTGATTACTTGGACAACATGTTTGGCCCCTACTTCTTCCACAACCTTTGCTAACAATGTAAATATCAGATTTGCATCTTTCACATGTGAAGATGCATCAACAGATTTCAGGGACATTGTTCCTTTAGGGAAAGCCACAAGAAAATTTATGATTGTTCTAGTCCTCTGATCTGTCCACCCATATGGAAAGATTGTGCAACCTGTAAACTCCCATGAGCTTTTAATGCTCTCGAACTGTGCCTTGACAAACTGCAACTCCTCATCTAGATCTTCCCCCTAAGTGCACTATAAGAGGGGCCTTTGTATCCAGAGCTAGCACTAGCAATAACATCTACCATGGGTTGATAAAAAGGAGACCTTGCAATGTTGAATGAGAGGCTGTTATGGTACCAGAACCTCCTAACTACCATATCTGCCTCCTTCCTTTTCCTTTCATTAAAGCTGTCCAAGGTTGGTCGAGATCCCAAGGTAGTACGAGGAAGGAAGAAAGGAGAGGTGATAGATGGACTTGGTGCAAAAATTGATGAGCAACTGCATGGAGGTCCCATTGGAGATCTACCCCTCCCTGCTGTTTCAAACCTCAACCTAGATCTCTTGGCATTTTGTTCTTTGATTCCTACCAAAGGAATGTGCATTTCCACTGTGACTTCTTCAGTGCAGCCATCACAAGCTACAACATCCTTGCACACAACTCGAGCTAGGTGGTGTTTTAAGCTGTTTATGCCCCCATACATAGTTGTTGGACAGTAGTTGCACTTTACTTGATTGTCTTGCACTGGGACCACCTGGACACAATGATACCATGCTTTATCAAGAGGCCTTCTAGGTCTGCCCTTAGGTGCCATGGATCTGATAGTGGAAAAGGAATAAATTAAAATGATTTAAAAAAAAAAAAATTAAATTTAACTCATTTTTGGCAGGCTTGTGTAGGCAGCCACAAGGGAGCCTACAGGCCTGTAGGTTGTGATGGCAGCCTACACGAGCCTGCCAAAAGCCCAAATTTTTTAAAAATTAATACAAAACTTAAAAACATTAAAAAGTTAAAACAAAAAAAAACCAACTTGAACTTTGTTGATAGTTGAACTTCTAGTTTCCAAATTAGCTATTAAGAAGTTGATGATTGTGTAATTGGAAAGTTTAGATGTGTGTTCAGAACAATTTTGAAATTGGAAGATGTGTACCAATTTCCTTAAAAATTCATTTGATATGAATGTTTGAAAATACATTGAGTAGTAGGGCAACGTGATGAAAACAATCAATACTTGATTATATTCTAAATCAAATAACTTTTTTTCTTAATTTTTAATTTTTACATATTTTTGTTTAGAGGAAAACCTCACAAGATTTTCCCCCACCTCTTTCCTAGAATTTGCAGATGGAGGGCGGCTCAACCACCAACCACAATAATAGTTGGTAAACTTGAGGGACTTAACAAATTTGAGCCTACGACCTATGGGCTTCTTGTCAACAAGATGCCTTGGGTAGTTTAGTCGATCGAGCCAACTCTTGGGCTTATATTAACTAATTCTTACAAAAATGGCGTAGTGGATCAGATAGATTAGATTTATGACAGACACGGATGACAATTGTCCTTTCAACTAATTTAAAGTCTTTAAAGTCAAGACTTCATAATGATGTCCTCAGTCACATTGTGGCTTAGTAGTTGGGATGGGGCATTGTCATGCAGACAACTCAGTTCTAACCCTGATGGGTTTAGAGTGTGTGTGTTTGTGTGTGAGGGACAGTGTTTAACCGCTTGGAGTTAGTTCCAATCTAAAACATGTTCCACAAGCCAAATTAGTTTAAGTGGATGATAATAGAACACGGTGGATGATAATAGAACACATTATCCTTTTATATTCCATAAAGCAAGTCATTTTAAAGTAGACCCCTTACATAACTCAAATGATTTGGTAACGAGGACTTTTATAGAAGTTGCTAAAATTAGTTCTCCTAAGATCTTTTGGGATGGGGTGCCACCACGTAAACAGGAATAATGCCTTGTGTGTGTGTGAGGGAAGGTGTTTGACCTCTTGGAGTTGGTTTCCCTTTGTCATAAAAGTGATTTAACACATTTCCGACAAGCCAAATTGGTTGAAGTGGACGACAATACGATACTGTAAGTGGACGAGAATAGGATACTTTATATTTTTATAGTTCACGAAGTAAGTCATTTATTAAAGCAGCCCCCTTACATAATTCAAATGATTTGAATTTGCTAAAGTTCATTCTTTTAAGATCTTTTTGGGTGGCCACTGCCAAAGATGATCTGCTGCTGAAAGCAACCCCCTTACATAACTCAAATGATTTGTTAATGAAAGCTTTTATATAATTTGCTAAATTTCATTCTTTTAAGATCTTGTGGGGTGGCTACTGCCAAAGATGATTGCTGCTGCTGCTGCTCTTTCCATGGTTTACTCAAGAAAACAATCTTGGTTGTTTTCAATCTTTTCTTTTAAAGACTGTTGATGTTTTAGGTGAAAAAACTTGTTAAATATCCATGTGGTGCTCCTCTTTTTTGTTTGTGATTGCCATGGAGAACTTATGTTTGCAAGTGACAGGTTGTTATAAGAAATTTATCCTCTCGGATAGCGCTTTCACTTTCTATAATGGTTGTTAGATATTTACAAGAAGAAAATTTATGGGGAGATTTAAGTGAATTGATCAAGCATAGTGCGTAATTTATCAGAAATTGTTATATATATGTAATTATAGTTAAGAAATGTGGCTTTACAACATTATTCTGGAATTTTGTACCTTAACCAATCTTTACTCACTGCACATATTTAAGTCCCACTTTTATTTTGGTATTTGCAGAGTAAGGTGTCAGTCTACGGAATGTCTTCTCTTCAACATCCAACTGAGCTTGTGAATGCTCGACTGGGACTCCCGGTTAAGTCTGGTAAATGTGAAACATGTGGAACTGAGAAGCCCGATGAATGTGATGGTATGTACTATGCAGTATGGTTGCAAAATTCTCAATCATTTGATCATTCTATCACAATATGTTCATGATTATATTAATTGGCAGAAAACCTTCACTCTAAATGCAGCGTGATTTACTATTTCTAGAAGTTGAAAATGTTTTGCAGGTCATTTTGGACACATTAGACTTCCAACACCAATTTATCATCCTTCTCATGTGGAGGAGCTTAAACGAATTCTTAGCAAAATATGTTTAAACTGTTTTTGATTGAAGGAGCTAAAGGTAATCATTTGACTAAAGTAGATATGAAAAGATGACATGACAATTTCTATCATTCTTGTTTTGTCATTTCCTTTGTGTTTTTTCTAGATTTTTTTATTTTCTTTTGTTTTATTGGAGGAAGGGTAAAGTTATACACATTTAATTGTTATGGACTGATTTAAAGCTCAATTATGTGATTCATAATGATTTCTTTTATCTTGCTTAATGTTTACAAGACATGATAATATATTGCTTCACGTTATTCTAACCAAGATGGCATTCAAATTTCAATGTACATAGGCACATGTAATTTAATTTTTCAAGAAGTGGTAGTGACTACAGATGATGGATGGCGGCTTTCAAAATAAAAATGATATAAATGTCTTTTAAAGTCTATATTCTTCTGAACTATGACGTTAACCTCTTTAAAAGAAACAAGAGAGAACACTACCACTAATAGCATACAATTGCGAAACTTCTTAAGGTCGAAAGGAATTGTCATCACCTAGCATGGCCACTTATAAGTGGATCCTATTGAAGAATATGCTTCTCCAATTACTTCTAATGAACCTCTAGATATGCATCTCTAAATCTACATGCTGAATGGCATCTCTTGCCTCAATGTACGCAAGCATCATCTTTGAACCCTGTTTGTGACAGATGCATGTGGATGTTTTATCGAGGCATGCTTTGACTTGAAGGCCTTCGTTTTGGCCTTTAGGTAGGCAAGTAGGCACACTCGTTTGCACATTATATTGTCCTTGTTCTTTCTTAATGTAAGTAGCTTTTAAAAAAAATAAAATATTATATTTTCTTACATTTTTTATTGTTATATATAACTTTTGCAATATGATTTTCTCGTATTTCGAGGCCTAGTATTGAATTGTCTCTCTTTTGAATTTGTAATTATATTTTGGTTAGAGATAATAGACATCTTTGTCTCGTGTTCCTTGAGAATAAAGACAAAGACACCTTCATTAGGGTCAGTATCCCTCATTGAATTGTGGAATCTCTTGCTAGAGACAATGCCACCCAGTGTAAAGTTCTATCAACTAGGAGGCTCACTAAATCTCTCCTCCTTATGATATCCATCCAACTAAGAGAGAGATTGGTTTCGTTCCTCTTGTCATTCTTGATATGCCATCCGCTAGAAGGCCCCTTGTTTCGAGGTGTGTGGGAAGCATGCCCTCGACCTTGTGGGACGTGTTTCCATGGAACATTGGACAATATTTGTTGTCATTCAAGATACTAGGTAGATTGTGTATGTTTGATGGCTCAAGGACTTGTGGATGAGAGAGTGAAGGATCAAGTGCACTATCTTTGAAGTAACTTCCTTGTTGAGAATGGTGCTACATGCATGCATTGTTGGATCTAGATTGTTGTGGTTCGAGGACACATTGTTTTTTGCATTGTCTTCATTCAATGCACATTTTTACTTGATGGAAAGCAAGACTTTGTATTACTTTGTCCTCATTAGATTTTAGTTTACAGATACTCGATTGAGTGAAAACACCGTTCCTATGTGCCCTTTGGGAGTGAATGAAGATATCCTTATTGCCATTTTTATTGGAGAGCTACATCAATGGTTATCGAGGCTAGGAGGATCAAGGCAAGATGTAGAGCAGTAGAAATTATCTATTCTAAAATGGTCCTTTAATGGTTCCATATCAATCACAATTGGTTGTACCAAAACATAACCATCTTATCCAGACCAAGTAAGTTGTAGAAACTATTTGCAACTTGACTTAAGTAACTTAACCAATCAATGATAGAGTGAGGTTCACAACTCCCCATTTTGTTGTCTTATTTATGCACCACACACTTCTCTTTGATTGTAAGATTTGTATCGAACATGGTTGATTTTGATTTGCCATTCTATTAATTGATTTGATTATTTGTTGACACTTGTTAATTGAATTAGAGTCAATGATGTTGAAAAATTTGAACTCTTCTACCATTGACACAAAATATGTGTTTGTTCAATAAAAACACATTTTCTACATCTCGACAGTGCAATAAAACTTATGTTGAAACATGAGGACTTCGGCCCTTCCCCGAGTTGTAAAGATTTCAACCTATTTGTGTACCTCACCACCCTTCATAGGCCTTTTTACTCTATTGACCAAATTGAATTCCCATGGCTAGCATTTTCTTGTCTTGCTTTTTTGTAGAAACAACTTACACTCAATTTTTTCCGCATGCTATTGTTCTCAAGACTTTTCCACAACAATAAATAATCAAAATAAATCTTCTCTTGCTTAACTTCCCTTCTTTTATCAATGGAGGAATCTCCTCCAATTCCACATCCTTTTATACTTTGGTGTGCCCGAACCATAGTCTAATCTCGATTGCTCGAATCGGTTCATACGTGAAGGTTGAATCAGGGTGGTTTTGATCCGTCTGCTCCCTCATTTGGTCATCTTATCAATTAATATCAATCATTTATTTTCAATATTTTTTATATATATTGTAGAATTCCTTTGTCATTCTATAATAATAGGAACTGTCTATTACATTTGGTATTAGAGTCATTTATTTGGCCAAATTTTGTGAGTTAATACCTAAAGCTGCCAAATCTAAAAACCAATAATTCCATACATCCGTCCTTGCGGCCGTCAAATTAGTGTTTGTATGATTCATTGAAATTGTGCTCTATTCGTACACTTGTACAGTACATTCTGTCATCCTCCAATTATCTACCCGTAGATAGTATGATTCCTCCCCGATACAACCACCAAATTGCAACTTGTACCATGTTTGTATGATTTTAATTCCACTGTAGCTGCCCGTACATTGTACTACGAAGGACAATAATCTTGTAACAGTCGCATTAATTAATCCATACAACGGTGACAGATCCATACGATTCTGTACAACCACCACTCAAATTAATTCTTGTTTCCGTTGTTTGTGGCTTCCGCTGTATGCCCATGCATCCATACAATTCATTCATAAATTAGTCTGTCGCTATTGTAGGACACCACCACTAGCTGCAATGCGTGCTTCTGTTGACACAGATCCGTTCAAACATCTTATCAGCTGCCATTCGTTCGTACAACCAC
The DNA here is from genome assembly GCA_027924585.1 of Larix kaempferi. Taxonomy (NCBI): domain Eukaryota; kingdom Viridiplantae; phylum Streptophyta; class Pinopsida; order Pinales; family Pinaceae; genus Larix; species Larix kaempferi. Next base: position 21,301 of record BSBM01004539.1, read on the forward strand.
TCTTTTTTGTGATATGTCGCACCTCAACTATTATTTTATCTTTTTCGCCTTTTATAATTCAAAGTGTCTCGGTTATAAGTGAAGTTATTTAAAAAAAGAATAAACTAAAAACTTAAAAAATAAAAAAAGGAAAATTAAGTGGGTCCCGCAAGGAAGCCACTACTAAAAAGAGTTATTATGACAGGGTGCAAGAAGATGACCATCTTTAATAAGATAAAGCCAATTATGTGGAGTTGAAGATAGAGTTGGGAAAAAATCGACAAAATTGTGGACAAATTTGACAAGCTATTTGAAGATTCCCGAAGACAATGGCTAGAATTAATGAAGAATGGAAATATTTGCTTCAAATGCAATAAGAGATTGATTCCAAGACATCTATGGGAGTTAAAATCCAACGAGGATAAGGTGTAAATAATAATTAATGAACATAGAGGAGGGATTGACCAACCAACTGAAAGTTGAGTTGAGTTATCGATAGAACTTGAAACTTACGAAAATCCAGCAGTAACTTCGAACTCATCGACCACAATTGATGAAAAAGGTCAGCGTAGAACGAGTCAACCCAATATATTTAAGACCAAAATAACAACTATTGAAAAAGTATCACTAGCATCAATCTCATGCACACTACCAAATATGAATGAAAATGATGTGTCTAAAAAATGAATTATAAGTCTATTTATTGAAAGGAGCAAATACAAGAACCACCTAGAAAGTATATTCAACCCATATCAAGAAGATTGACAAGATCTAGGTCCCAATATAAGGGCAAAGCAAGCCTACAGTTCCACTTGCAACCATGACTGCGAAATCATAACCCAAGATGTTGAAGCTTAAAGGAATCATAAAAAATAGAAGCATAATGATACTTGTATATTCTGGCAGTACTCATAATTGTATAGACATCAATGTTGCTAAACAACTAAACCTTTTTGTGTACTCCACCAGTGACCTCACACTTACGGTCACTAATGGACAAAATTTCAAGGAAGTAGGAAGATGTTATAAAGTCTCAGTTCAGATACAAGAACTAGAACTACAAACAAGACTCTATGCTCTACCACTCGAAGAAATGGGGTACTAGGTTTGGAATGGTTGATGCAGTTGGTCACATATTCCACCAACCTTGAAGAACAATTCATGGAGTTTATGTAACGTCCCCCTCGCCCTATCCGACCATCGGGAGGGGACGTTGGCCAAACCTGGGCTTTCAAATTTTGCCCCAAGTCCATAATACGTTTTTCCAACAAATAAAATGTGTGCAGAACATAAATAAACATGCACAGCGGAATTAAAAACCTTTCCACACACATCTACCATTCAATTACACAATCACAACATACATGCATGAAATAAAAATGCATCAGAATCAAATGCATAAGATTACTTATCTTTATCCAATGCAGATCCAAGCAATTGGCTGTGTAAGAGCGCTTTTCCACCCAACCATAGAACCTGGCCAACCTGTACTATTTCAGCTCCCAAGTTCACCCCCAAGCTGGGCTATGAGTCCACCAGGGCGAAAGAAACACCTATGGGCTTCTATCTCTCATCCCACAACCCGTTCTGCTCTCTGTGCTTAGTCAAATGCTCATACAGAGCTCTTCAGGGGTCTCACTCAACCCTCCCAGCCTTGGCTGGTGACTTCTCAAGCACCTACGAGCAGCAGAACTCTATGGGTAAGGTTCCTAGCTTGCCCAACCTCTTGCTCACATACAACCAATGAATTTCCCTTCCGAAAAACACAGCTCTGTCCTCTAATTCGGATTTCTGGGTTTAGCATACAGTCTAGTCATGGACATGAACAACAATGGGAAACTCTCCGTAGTGTAACAACATGCCTGACCGGGAATAAGAATGGAATGGAATGCCCTCCAAAGAGTGTTGACTCCAAGGATTTGAGGTAAGAGTGAAAAGATAGTTGACATGTCTTCTGACCATAGAAGAAATAGGACAACTGACAACTGACATAATTGTCACAGCCCCATGCTTCAATAACTACAAGAAGTGACTTTTCCCAGTAACCCCACATGTGCCTTAATGATTGGATAAATAGTCAAAGAAGGAGATAATTGGCTTATTCTCATCACATGGCAGAATTTAGGTGTGAGTTCTAAGGTTGACACATGGCAGCATAGAATTGGGTTTCCCATAAGCCCCCTTCCTCTTCCCCTCTGGTGGAATCATAGCCCCTTTGGTGCTTTTTACACAGCCATTGTTGGACCTGTTGTCCGCCAAGATGCACACCAGCAACATAAATCTTTCGAAAGCTGTCTCTTTCACTGGAAAGTGGGGAGAGGTGTGGCCTTGGGGGCAAGCAATGAGCCAAGTACTGTCACCTGAATCCCAGCTCCTCCGTTTAGGCTAACTCCTAACGAAGCCAAGGGGGGTAGTCCCTACAAAGAGTTTTACTAAGGCTCTTGTGTTTTTTAAGTGTCTTTGGTGAAATGATGCGGATGGGTGTTGTTTAGGAGTTTATTATGATGAGACCAATTAAAAGATGAGATAAGCACAAGATAAGAAAGCAATCCACGTTGCTAAAATGAAAAAACGAGATTAACAGTATATTTCAAGACTTATGATCAAAATAAAGCATTCACAACATGAAAATTAACACAAAGACAAATGGTCCTGATTAAGATATAAAATGCAAATACCAGTGCCTTATGGAGTCACAGAAAAGATGATTGTGATGCTGAATGTGTGGGTCTTGAAAGAAAACTGTCTGTGAGATCGTTTTGAAAATTATCTTGGTAAATTGAATATTTTAATGGTCTTGATTATTAGGCCAAAACCAAGGATATCAAAAGAGTGTTCGGAAAAGACATTCTAAGCGGCTCCTTTAAGAGACATGATGGACCTGTCTGGATCACAACGAGGTGTGCAATGCTAACCAGCCACTGTGTCACAGAATGGGCAACCCGGCTCCTCCCCTGAGAACCACTTTGAATACGTTTTGAACAACGCTGGTTCGTTGGTTATGGGGGTGAAAGTTTTAATTATGTTATCACTTGTAAGTTTAGCAAGTCCTTCACCTTTCTGAGTACTAGTCCAACCGTTTCCGGTTGGTAGAGCATACGGGTGTTGGACGAATGACCAAAGTAAATTAATTAGGGGGAAAGTGGATTGAAGTATTTTATTTGTTAAGAGCACTTGTTCAACTCTCCGATAGAGAGCGCTCTTGACTTAGTCTTAAGACCACAGTTCAAGAGACTTTATACTCTAATATGCCTAATGCAGGGGGGAAAGTGCAAATCTATATGCTCTTCCGACAGAGAGTGCTCTTGACTTGGATTTGGCCAAGTTCAAGAGGCTTTGTTTATTTTATTGAGAAAAGGAAAAAGTTGTGAAGAAACAAAAATGAAGCTTTGTAAAATTAAAACATATGATAGCTCAAATGATGCAAAATACAACTAGCATGCTACTTGGGAAATAAAAGAAAAGACTTAGTGTTCTACCAACAAATTTAATCTAAGGTGGGGTCTTCCTCCGAACAAGGTCAACCACTAAGAACCGCTAGCACTTGAGAACTTCCCAGCTAGCTGAGATTTCGACCAAGGCAACTAACGAAGAGAGAGGAGTAACCACAAAGTTATGTGGTCCTGCCCTTGAGATGAAATCTCAAGGATACTACCTCAAGTCAAAACTTGGAAGAGAGTATGAAAAATAGAGATTACTCTAAAACGGAAAATGAGAGATCTAATCTAACCAATCACAACACTCTTCCCCAAATGGGGAAGAAAGCCAAAAAAGTGGAGGCCTCCTCCACTTGAAATTTTTATTAATCTTGTACAATTGCCTTGGGTTTTAAAACCTTGAAGGACTTTGGAATGAAAATAAAACTTGAAAAATTTAACTTAGCTCTTGATAGCTATTACAAAGGATAGTGAGTGATAGATTTGTATATTGGATCCTCCTTGTATTTGGTTTGAGTTCTTGCTACTTTAGCTTGTATCTCTTCACTTCAAATTTTTCGAATCTTTTGCACTTCCAAAGTACCTACAAGAAAGCCAAAACTCAATGCACCCTTGAGTGTTAGAAAAATAAAACAAACTTTGAATCTAAGTCTATATTTGCAAAATGAGATCTAAAACAAGGAAATACATAAAAAATGGCTCTAAAAAGTTAAGATGGGAAAACGGACCAGCGAACAAAAGTGGCTTAAAAAATGCTAGAAATGAGATCTAAGATTTAAGGAATTTTTATGAAAAATATTCTATCTTTCAAAAATGGAAACTAGACTAAACAATGCAAACTATATTATTGCAAAAGAAGAGATCTAGGATGCACTAAGGCTACTTTTCCAATGCATGAAACTTGTATGAGATGCAAAAACTTTGAGATCTAAATCTAACAAAATACTTTTGCAAAACTAAGAAAGAAATTACAATTAACTCTAACAAATCGTTTTTTGTAGTTTTGTGTGTTTTAGGGCTCTTTATGATGGACGAATGGAGCCTTGAAGACAAAGGTAGAATGGAAGATGAGCTTGGGAAGATGGGCAAAAAACAAAATGGTTGAGAAGATGATGGATTTAGGGCAAAAAAAGTGGATGAATGGGAAAAAGGGGAAAACGAATGGGTGAGTGAAGCTAGTCTAATGGGGATGGGCTTGAAGATGTAAGCTTAGAACAAGTAACCGAGAAAGTGTTGAGAAGTTTGTTGATGGAGGAAGAGATCAAGACTCTTTAGAAGTGTTTCTTTCCTTTGAACAATGAATCTTTTGGAAACCTGCAAGACAAACTTTGATTCAGGAGCTAATAACCATTTGAATACAAAAAGCAACTTGATCTCCAAGTCATTCTCCGCCCTAATGAATCCTGCAAAACCCTTAAACCAAACAAGTTAAAACCGAATAATATACTTCTATGATTTATAGAACATACATTAAATATTGCAAAAAACTTGATATGAGAGATAGGGTGAGAAGAATATCACCAAGAAATGTGAAAGCAATCCCCAAAGCACTTGTGTAGACCTCCAAAGTCAATATATTATTCAAAAAAGTAAACAAATATTACAATTGTATTTTGGCAGAGTGTTCATGTTCAAAATCTCCATGAAGAACAAGCCTAAAAGACCTCTCTTATATAGCAAAGGCTAGCAACTAAAACCCTAAGTCGAATTGGCATGATGGAAGCCAATGGCTACCTAACCCAAATCGAATTCCTATCACATCTAGTCTTCAACCAATCGAATTGCAAGATCTTGGAGTTATATCCAATCACAAAGTCGAGTTTAGTTAATGAGATGAGGAGGTGGCCTACACCTAGGCAAGGTGCCCCTCATGTCTACATTGGAAACATCCCCATCAAATAATACCATGCCATGTGGTAAACTTGAGCTCTCAAAGAGGTACGACGTGAGCAACTTGGAGCTAGCGTGAGCTTTGAGGTAGGTGCATGGAGTTCTAACTAGGATTTGATTGCAAACATGGTAGTTGGGAGTGGGAGGTGGCCTCCACCTAGGCAAGACGCCCCCACTCCATTAAATGCAATTCCATACCAACCAAAACTCATTTAATTTTTAACTCCACATCATCAATTCGACTTTGCATGCATGGAGGGCGAATTCACTTGAAGAGACTTGACTTGTGCTGATTGTACGGTTGACTGAAGTTGCTTGGAGTTGATTGGAATCTTCATTAATGCCAGGTGCCATGTCATTTAGCCTTTTACTTTATTCATTTCTGATTATTTTGGAGAGATTTGGATTTCTCCAAAATATTCAAATTTATTAATTTAATTAATAATTTCTCTGTAAATGGCTTTTTAGAGAAAATATTAATTACGAGGCTGAAATGACATCCAAAAGTTGGGTTTAGCTGGTGTTACCACCTAAAGTTGCACTTTAGTTGGACTTTAGTGAGCCGCCAGTGTTGCACAATCACTTGTGCTTTTCAGTGTTCAGAAGTTCCAAGCTTGGCCTGTTCAAGGCCCCTTTGTTTTTTATGTTTTGTAGTACATGACCGTGCCCCACGGGGTTTGTAATAAGCGTACTAGCATGGTGGTTTTTGAGTGACTCGGTCCCCTAGGACTTAACAATCAAAGAAGGTATTCCAAGGAGTTTTTTCCCTTGTCAATTATGCTTTGCCTTTAGCCGAGTATAATCAATGAGGTTTTCTCCCGCTCCTCCAAAGCTGGAATGCCCAAAGTGGGGGTTAGGCCTTAGGGGATTATTAGAGCCCATTTCATAACGTTTATAAACATGCTAGGCGCTAGAATTTTATCGTTTTGTCATGTACTAGGTTCCCCTGAAGTTTCAGCCAATGCCGACAAAAAATATTTTTCTGCATTTTTAAGCCATTTTTTAATGGTTTAATTAAAGAATTTCAAAAGGTGATAAAAGTCTTATCCGGAGTCGGAATTTGACGCAGGGATGCTCATTTTCAAGTTCAGAGCATCCTTTTTACTTTGATACCCGGTTTTTCTATCTTTCGGGCAGTCAAAGCGCCCCGTGGAGCAGTTTTTCCTATCAGAGCTACAAAATGGCACTTTAATGCCAGAAAAACATCAAAATGCACTTTGGCCAAATGATTAAAATAATTAAAAAGTGGAATTATGCACATGCCAAATGAGTTGGCATTACTCACTTAAAGTAAACGACTATATCCAAAGGCAAAGCATATGTTAAATTTTGGTTGAAAAGTCAAAATTTGATTATTTCAAAGTAATGCTACCTTACCTTCACGTGAGCCATCTTCTCCTCACGGCAGCTATTGAGTTGGCATGTGATTTCATATGGTGGGGGCGACTAAGCAATAGTTTGAAGCATATATTATAATTCATGTGATGGTGGTAAGGTTTCAATTGCCATACGAATTAGCAATCTTTTACATGGACCTTCAAACTTCACGTGGGTCGTACGGATATGTTGATAAGCAATTTCTATTTTGAGGAGGCCCACATCATATGACATGGCATATTTCCATTAAGTTGAGCGACTATATCATGGTTAAAGCTTAAAGTTTAAAGCTGAGCGAGTTTCTCATCACGACCTCAACCTTCACGTGGGCCAACGCTTTCATCAAACTCAGCTTATGCGGATTTAAAATGATAAACCATATGGTGGGGGCAGCTACCATGAGGAGGTGGCACAAAACATATGTTGCATTTGCTAATTATATCAACCGATCCAACCCCAGCTTTCAAAAGCAAGGAAACATCACTCATACTCGCTCTCTTCCTCACGTGTGGACTGTCCACAATTTGGCAATTTCTAAATTGAGGTGTTTTTGTCCAAGAGAAATGGTGCTTCTCCATTGGCTTATGAGGTTGCTTGCTCTACAAACTAGGAGCTTTGTCTCCTTAGGGTTTTGTGCCCTAGCTTCATGCCATTTGCTATATATTGAGGAGCTTGGCTCCATTGTAATGATCAGAAAGTGTGGAACCTCTGCTTATATTTGTATTGTAATATTTTTCTGAGTTTAATAAAGAAGGCTTTGGAGGCTAGTCTGGTGATTGTCTTTGGTTGGATCTTCATGCTTGTACATCTGAGGTATACTGTATTATGTTTCATAGCTAGTATTGTTGGGATTATATGTCTTTAAAGGGAAGCTATCTTCTATAAGATCTGTAAGTAATACTTTATAGTTTGCTTATTCATGTTGATAATATTAGGAGGCTAAGAGTAATGTAATTTCTTGTTTGAATTCATTGCATCGCTGCTTTCTTTTAATTATCTACACATATGCTCTTATCCCCTTGCTAGTTGTTTGCAGCTGTTTACAGGTAGCCTAAGCTGGAGAAGTCCACGAACATGTTAGATCGTGCCTTCATTCAGTTAATACAAACCAAGTCTCGATCCTATCGGTGCATCTGGGAGCCTGACTCCATTGTCCTTTCTTCAAAACGCTCAACCCCCATGGGTTCACTTTTCTAGATGCATTTTTTTATTCTATCTCGGTTACTGTCCTATTTAAATCTAAATCTTGCTTCAAAGTTCATTTGATTAATAGATCTAAGCAAGTAGCAATCTAAAGAGTCTAATAGTTTCATTTTTATTTAGTTCTAGGTTGCTAGCTAAGTTAGAAATTTTTGCAATTTTTTGTAGCAACGTCAAAGACACTTTTTAAAGTGTTTCTTGGCATTTTTAAGACTAATTCAGTTCGCTGGTTTTTTTTGTCTTTTAGCAGGTCCGACTTTTTAAAGCTCAAAGTCTGAGATTCGGAGGTGTCCGTAGCCATCCGGGGAGTTAGTTTTACCTCCCTTACATCATTCTAACATTTGTAAACTGTATTGGTGCCTCGTTAAAGGACCAGCAGTGTTTCTTGAGCTTCATGTGTAAATCATAAAAAATAAAAAGAGCACAGCAGGCAATTCCAGCGCCTGAACCCAATCCCCCCAGGGGGGATTCGCACCCTTCCGTTTTTTTATTTATTTTTATTTTTTTTGTTTTAGATTAGTTTTCATTCAAGCAGTAGTAATTAAATAACACACTCAAACACACAACGTCCTCCAAGGACCCGTCTATCATCTTATATGCTTTTGTGTTTATTTCAAATTATTATTCTGTGCTTAAAATTTAATCCTAAAATTAACCCCCTTGCTTTATGTTTGGGGTTTAGTGTAGATTAATCATCCACTCAGATCTATTTAATAAAACGAACAACGCCCCAAATTCGGAGTATGCTCTTGACCACTGCAGCTTAGTCGGAACAGTTGGCTCAATCAGAAATGGGTGTAAGGTATTTAGTGTTAATAGGACAATCCATTAAAATCCAATTCTAAGAACTCGGGAGGTTGCATGGACTGAATCCACAGAGTCAGCAGGTTCTTAAGCGGGTTCATCCTCGCCTGGTTGGACACTTGGTAAGGTTGCTAGAGCACTCAGTTCGAAGTTTAGGTTTTCTTTTGGGCCAAACCAAGAATCAACCCACTCCTTAACTACTCATTTAATAACTATAAAATTTACCAACCGAGCCACTGCAATACTTTCACTGAGACTACACAAGCAACCCCACACAACAGTACTTACAAGCATTTTTACATTCTCGGCACTGGTCTTTAATTTCTTGTTTTTAAGTCAATCATAAATGTCGTGAATGCTTATTTATCTTATGTTGGGTTAGCTATTTGATTTAATTCACAAGCAGTGCTTTGTTGTTATTTTTTATCATCTCGTCATCTTTAACTCCTAGAATAGACTTTTATCTTTTGTTGTAGATTAAAAGCCTTAGATTATTTTTCATAGGGACCACCCCTCTTGGCTTCGCTAGGAGTAAGCCTAGACGGAGGAGTCGAGTAATCAGGTGACAACACTTGACTCTCACTTGCCCCCAAGGACACACCGAGCGGCTTGAAGGTTTCCTGCCGCGTCCCCCCCAGGTGTGTATTAGGCGGCAACAGCTGGTCCATAGGTCATGTGTGATTTTTGGCTTATGAAACGAGCCATCAATCACTGAATTCGGACTTCGGACGACTAACATATGAAAAATTAATATTTCTCTATTTAAACTATAGAGAAATTTATTAAATTTAAAAATAATTAAAAATCCAAATTTCGACGGACCCGGTAAAATTTTTTCGAAATTTTTTCTGAGGGTCCTAGAGACTTGGGACATGACCAACACCTATTCTAATAGTGTTTAGTAGGCTTATATACATTAGTTGGACTCTAATAACCCCCCATGGCTAAAATTTTCAAAATCGGCATTCCAGCTTTGGAGGAAGTGGGAGAAAACCTCATTGATTATAGCTCGGCTATAGGCAAAGTATAATTGATAAGGGAAAAAACTCCCTGGAATACCTTAGTTGCTTAATCAAGTCATGGGGAACCGAGACACTCAGATCGTACTAGCACACTTTATTACAAACCCCATGGGGCCATGGTCATGTCGACTCAAAAACAAAACTGGCTAGCCAAAACTGGCTAGTCACAAATGCTGGATCATCTGATACACTGGAGTACAAACATTCATCATGTTTGTCAAATGGCGGCTCTTCAGATAATCCAACTATGGTACAAACAAGTTGGTAACAGGACCATTTTATTATTTATGCGCATAATATTTACATATACTCGAAATCGACATAAAATCCAACCAAACACTCCAAACATCACACATGTTTTTCCATTCACCAGTCGGGCCTTGGCTTTGAGCTGCGCACTAGGAATTCACACCAGCATATTTTCATCATTTACATTTTAATGCAATGGGGTCAAAATCGGGATATTACAGTTTAACTGGGAAGTCAACATTATAAATGATATGGTGTTGAAGGGACCACTCTCAAGAAAGGTGAATTATAGCTAAAGAAAAAGTGCAAGAAGTACATACAAAGTTACGAACATTCAACAACGGAAGCAAGTTAGGTATGTACCAAAGAAGCATCAAGGTTTTGAGATAGACAACCAGGTCAAACGACTTCAAGATATGATTCAAACAATACAAAGGAACTGTTATCACACAACTCGTAGTTGTCCCTAAAGGTATCCCATCCGAGATGGCAAAAGGTGTTGGATAACTAAAGAGGTCACCCAAGAGATGCCATGGTTCCCAATGCAAGCTGGGTGTCACGATAACCGAGGCACTCTTCACTTTAGTTCAAGACCAATCAGGATCAAGGAGGCGACCCTAGCCAATCAATGAAGACTAGCTAACCCAAAGACTCCTAGGGAAATGTGTAAAATGAAAGAAGGAGATCAATGGTGAGTTAGATCCATGAAGATTAAGTGGACCCAAGGGTTAAGGTATGATTGAATAGGCTTAAAGAGTGACAAATGATTCAACCAATGAAAGACAAGGGCCACTTCTGTCACCAACTTAGAGCCGAGACACAAAACAAACATGGTTGCAATCCTTTATGATTTGAGATTCTTCTTTTCACCAGAGAAGTGTTCATCCTTTATGCAAGCTCACTGTTGAGAATTTAACCATATAAGTTAAGAAAAGGAAACCATTGCAACATTTAGCTGAGTTCCTGGTTCTCAGGATGGCAGTGGAATCCAACGTTGTAAAGAGGTTGTTGCTGTGCTCATGATAGTGCAGGAATCAACATTGTCACCTCTGTTTGGTGTAAGCTTCCTCATAATTGCTATGTAATTTGAAGCAATGCTTAGCGGTTTAAATGTTATGATGATCTAATGTACTCTACTAAGAGATTGTCTCAGCTAGTATTTGTTCTTAAAAATTCTGAAATATGTGTTTATTCTATAAGGTACCATTTTCATCCTATTCTAATGTTGCTTATTTGAAACTTGCAACAGAAAGAGCCAATTCGACAACTTAAGGTTAAAGATAGGGTTTGACAGGGAGCTAAGGTCGAGTAAGAGGCACAGAGCTGAACTGATATCCTCAGATATTCTGTTGATAAACTGCCAGTTACCTGACCAAGCCACTACACATGAAGGACAACATCATTCAGGATCTGTTAAAAGGAGGATGCCTGATTGCAAGACAGGTGTAAGCCATAAAATAATGATATCGAAGATGAAAGGAAGAGTTCCACCAGAAAAATATGTGGTGAAAAGTCTAAATCTCCATTTGGAAGGAAAAATTCTAGTACAATAAAAGGTAATCAAGGGAATGAAACTAATGGAAAGTCAGAGATCATGGAAATGAATCTTGTTAAACAAGAAATGGGAATAGGAAATGAATATGCATCTGATGAATTGTCTCCTAAGCAGAAGCCATTTCCTGGTATGAAACCTCAGAAGAGTAAAATGCTTGTTTCATCACTGGAAGAGGTTTCTAATGCATTCTTTGATCATCTAAACTCTGGGAGTAGTGAGGAAAAGTTGTTGAAGTATAAAATGCAATTATATGAACTGGAAGAATTTGTAGCTAATGAAGGTGAAACTCTTGGTCCTGGCTGGAAAGTACCAATATCTCGCAAGTTCACTTATTCCATATCACCTGACAAGAAAATATCCAATTCAATGATGTTTGTTGCAAAACACCTTAAAAAAAGAAAAGATTCAAAGGGCAAGGAAATAAGTTAGGTAAAGAAGAACCAAATGGCGGTTTGTCTAGCGCTTCTGTTTGTTTGAATACTAGTGGCCCCGAAGGAGAAGCCGTGCTTGGAAATTCGGCAGTGGATCAGTTTCCCGAGAGTAATGATTTGGATGCCAAACAATCTTCAGTAGTCAGAGGTTTTAGAAAGCAGCAAGAAGAGACGACCTCTGTTATAGCAGAGCAAAGACCAAAAGTGGGTGGCAATTCGATTGTAGGGGTATGTTCAAACATTATAGTAATGTTGAAATAATTATAACTTGTAGAATCTAGAAAGAATACCCAGTTTCCTTTCTGGCATTTTTTTTGGAGTCAGTTGAACGGGTGGTGGGAAAGGGAAGGGGAAAATTTTAAATATTGCATCTGTTGTCTCTCAAAATGGCATGCGTGTTGTTGAAGCCCAAAATGTAACACACCAGCTGGATGACAACTCTCTCAAGAGAGAGGCCAATGTCACCACACTCCTCTCCTCTTCGCTTCAGGTTGGCTCTTCTCCAATTCTAGGGGGGTATCCCTAAGATAGGATCGCTAAGGCAGGTACAATAAGCGGGCAAGGTGAATTGAAGAGGCTGCCTTAGAGAAACAGATGTAACAGAAATATGTATTTTAAATGGGTGATGGAAAAGACGGGAGGATCAGTCCTCGAGGAGAAGGCCAGTGCCAGTACCAGAAGGGAGCATGGAGTCAAAAAGAGGACTCAAGAAGGCTTTGCGCTTCATAAAAGTGAGATTTGATCTAATACGTTCCATAAACAAAGACGAGGAGAATATCAGTATAACTGACTACAGTCTATTACTCCTATGAGCTTCTGAAAACACAACGTCAACAAACAACTTGAACCCAAATGTTTGCCCAATGGACTAGAAATAGCCTTCTATGTTAGATCTACTCTACAACTTAAAATGGAAACGCGTAGCCATGCAAAGAGAAGCCAAATCTGTCCATAAACCCAGCATGATATTTTTCATTAAGTCCCATGGGAAAATAAGAACTCCCAGAAAGTTTTCCATGCTCACAATGAGGAGGCTAGCTCCTTTTTATAAGCCAAAAAAGCTCTTTTAAAACTAAAAGAAATAAAATAATAATAAAGAAAAAGTGGGTAAGCTCCACTTTTCTCTCCAATGCATGACTAAGAAAATAATGACATAACTAAATGGAGCCAGCTCCATGTAACCAAAGCTGCCGAGAACAAAAGTCGACCTGTTGTATGCTCGGCTGAAGTTGGTAGACACGCAAATTGCCAGCTAATGAAGAAAAACAAAAACGCGGCCCTAGATGCAGATGCCACTGAGCTACTGCCCCGTAAATTTCCTCCAAACTTCACGTTAACTCAGTTGGTGAGCTAGCTTCACGCGGACTTCAGTCAGATCCTCGGCTGTCATCGAAAGTGTGGGACCCCCGATTATTGTATGCTGCTTGCTGATCATACTGCTAAACCCTGAGATTCGGCATTTTGATTTTGATTTTTATTTTTTAACTCCACAGTTCCACGTAACAGAGGGCGTGGAAATGCATTAGCCATCGGAGGAAATCGTGTTGTAGATGGGCGTTTAAAAGGTGGACAACCATACTAATCAAAAGATAATCCCAATGATGATCTTCGATCCCATCAATTTAGATCTGCTGGTCTGCGGTTGCACTAACGGATTGGTTGCTTTCTAGCTGCTTTCTGCTACTAATTTACTGAGTGCTCGACCCCGTGAATTGCTCCAAAACTTCACGTTAACCCGGTTGGCGTGGAATTCAGACCAATACTCGGCTGCTGAGAGGAAACCGAAAAATCAGGTTCATGTTTTACGCGAAGAGGTACGCTGATGCCATCTCGAGTTTTAAGAGTCACAGCTTCCTTCAACAGCAGCTGAAAACGATGATAGCAGTAGAACAAAACGTGATGGGTTCCCGTGAGCTCTGATGATCTTCTTAAAACTGATGTGCGCTAAACATTATTGAAGCCCGAGCTTTGAATGTAGCCTTCTGAATCAATAAAATCTGCCGCCAGTATAACCTCGGCTGGTAAGGAACTCGTGCTTCCGGGTGTATTTTTTGTCCAAGCCGAGTTTTAGAAAACGGATGTCAAACGGAAATGTGGAGTTCGAAAAAATTACCTGCTGCGGCTCCGATCATCAATATGCTCGATATCTAATCCAATAAACCAGGATCTTGGAGATACATCTTCATTGGCATATCTGTGATTAGTTCTTGAAATTGCTCTCTTGTGGTTGATCCCATTCGATCAATTTTCCTAGCCGTGACAGTAGCAAATTCAAAACAACTTCATAATCTAACTATATAAGTTGGGGCCTGTTATCACCTATTTTGTACAAATAGTTGAACTTTCAATGAGCCGCCAGTTTATTGAACATGATTCATGTTCATCATTAACATTCTGAAGTTCAGAAGTCAATTTCAGGGCAATTTTGCCCCATTTGTAATAACTGCATGTTCATACCCCCATGGGGAAAATGTAAAAAGTTGGTCTAAACGAGGTCCTTTTATAAAAGACTCGGCTATCCGTAGGTTTAGCCATTTGGGGGATACTCTAGAGTGTTTTTTCCTTAGGAATTATGCGCTACTCATCAATGGCGTATAATCCCTGAGTTTTTCACTCAACCCTCCAAAGCTGGAGTATTTCCCATGGTGGTCAAAACCTAAGGTGGTTATTAGAGTCTTGTGTCTAGGATTTTTTACGTGTTAGCCATCTCGATTGAGTCTTATGAACATGCACTAGGTCCCATAGGAGTTTCGTTGGATTCCGAGAAAAATAATTTTTTTCATAAATTAGACCATTTTTTAATGGTTTAATTAAAAAATTTCAAAACATGATAAAAATCTCATCCGGAGGCGGAATTAGGCATGGGGAAGCTCGTTTTGACGCTCAGAGCGTCCTTTTTACCCTAGCACCAACTTTTCTAAGGTTTCCGGCGATTACATCGCCTCTGGGAGTAGTTTTTCATTATTTTGGCATTTAGTGGCCATAAAATGACAAAAACACATAAAAGACAAAATTCAAATAAGTCAAAAATTGAATTTTTTAACCATGGAAAAGGTTGGGTTATATTTTTATGGTATGTATGACTACATTGGAGTAGTAAGTCATATGTCATAAAGTCAAAAAATCAAATTTTGGATTAAATTGGGTGTACGGCCCCCTCCTTCACGTGGGCTCCATCAAATTGCATGAGGTATGGGTGAAGGTTCAAATCGTGAGTGTGGTGGGCATCTATATTAAAGTAATAATGCACATGCCAATTCATAGTTTGGATATATGAATTATGAGAAAAGGATGACGTGAGCTATATGACCGTACGGCTCCTTCATGAAGGAATACGAATTGGTGACTTGGCACATGATTATTGGATTGTTGAGTTACATTAATGTTTTGGTAGGCGCCCTCCTTGAGTCAAGGCCACCTCATGGCTTGGCTTTCAATGCAACCAAACGTGATCCCTATTATTACTCATACGTTATCTCTTGGAAGGGCTCACGTGTATCATCATACTCATTTGGTTTTCTTTGACAAATAATGGGTGCCTTGTTGAGATGTTTTGAGCTTGTGTAGGTCATTTGAGAGAGAGATACTTGATAGATCTTGAAGCAAAGAAATCAAAGCAGAATCACATGAACGCCATAAGGAGTGATTGAACATACAAAATCTTGTTATCCTTTGTAATAAGCTTATAAAAGCTAGCTTTGTTTTCCTAATTACTTCATTCTCAAAAGTCCTTCAAGGTTTTAAAACCCAAGGCACTTGTAAAAAATTAATAAAACTTATAGTGGAGAGGTCCTCCATTCTTTGGTCTTCTTCCCCATTTGGGGAAGAGTGTTGGGTTTTTTGGATTGGCTTAGTTTAGATCTTTTCATATGCTCTTAGTTTAGTTTTATTTCAATAAGTCATTTTGCTCATCCTTCCGTATTTACTTACCCCTATGCTCTCCCGAGTATGGTCTTTGACCTGAAAGAGACTCTTGGGTAGTTTAGTTTTATTTTCCGTTTAGTTATCTTATCTTCTCTTCCAATCCTTGACTAGAGAATAGCTAACTTTGGGATTGTATCCCAAAGGCCACATAGTTTTGTGGTAGCTTCTCACTCCCCCATCAACTTCTTGTGGACATCCGGCTAGCTGGAAGGTTTCCAAGATTGGTGGCTTCTAGTGGTTGATCTTGTTCGGAGATCGATCCCACCTATTAGACTAGAATTTGTGTGGTAGAACACTAGATTTGCTCAAGTTTTCATTTTATTTGGCAAAGTAGTATTGTTAGTAGTATTCATATCTTGCTGATCAATCATACTAAAATCTTTTTTCAAGTTGAGATATACTGCTATTACAATTCACCTGCTTCTTAAAATGAACCAAAGTGTCTTGAACTTGGCCAAATCCAAGTCAAGAGCACCCTCTATCGGAGGGAATTTTAGTGTTGCATTATCCCTGCATTAGGTATTTGTTAAAATAGCAAGTCTCTTGAACTGTGGTCATAAGACCCAGTCAAGAGCGCTCTCTGTCGGAGAGTTGAACTAAAGTGCTCTTAATTTAAAACTCTTCAACCCACACACCCCTTAATTAATTTACCTTGGTTTCTGTCCTACACCCGTATGCTCTGCCAACCGGAAATGGTTGGGCTAGTACTCAGAAAGGTGGAAGACTTGATAATTCACAAGTGAAAATCTAATTAAAACTTTCACCCCCATAACCAACGAACCGGCGTTGTTCATAAAGTATTTTAATTAGTTCTCAGGGGAGGCGCCGGAGTGCCCAATCTGCGACACGGTGGCTGGTTAGCATTGCGCGCCTCGCTGTGATTCCAGACAGGTTCCGACATGTCTCTTAAAGGAGCTGCTTAAAATTACTTACCGGACACTCTTTGAACACTTGGTTTTAGCCGTAATAATCAAAACAATTAAAATCTTAAATTTACCAAGAGAAGCTGCACAACGTTCTCACAAACTTCTATTTTCAAGCACTTGTATCAAGCTTTTACAATCACTTCTATATTTGACTCCATAAGGCACTGGTCCTTCATCATATATCTTTGTTTTGCTTAAAAATATCTATATTGGAGTATTTATCTTAATTTGCGTGAAAAGTGATTTATTTATCGTTCAAGTGTATCTTTCATTTTGTATTTGCAACGTGGATTGCACTATCTTGCTTTACATTTAAATCTTATATTGTCTCTCATTCAAAAAAACTCCTAAACAACACCCATCCGCATCACAACACCTGAAAAACACTATAAATACTAGAGCCTTAGTGAAACTCTTTTATAGGGACTACCGCCCTTGGCTTCGTTAGGAGTTTGCCAAAACGGAGGAGCTGGGATTCAGGTGACAGTACCTGGCTCATTGCTTGCCCCCAAGGCCGCACCTCTGTCACTATTAGTGAAGAGACAGCTTTCGAAAGATTTCCGCTGCTGGTGTGCAGTTTGGCGGACAACAGGGCCTTCAGAGATTAGTGAATTTGGCTATTTTCGTGCTCTCATCAGTTACTCCAATCTTTGATGCAACCACATGCCTGTTCAATACCATTGCCCTGCTCTTTGCATATGATGATGACAAAAATGTATCATTCATGCAGAAAGATATACACATTCTCCTCAACTTGCTTGAAGCGCAATCTTGCACCTGATTTTCATGATATATATTTCTCTTTACAAGACATTGCCTTGATGACTTCTTGTCCAAGGATGCCCCCTATAATTGCACAAACTGGAGGGAATTCTCTCGTCCCGGCATCAACAATTCTTTCCAAGAGAATACCTGGTATTCGAGATTCAGGTAACCCCTGTTCTTCACAGAGTTTCTTCCGGAGGCTTAGCACAGATTCCAAATCTGCAGATGATACATGGCTTGGTTGTCAACCCTCAGCCTGCTCAAACTCTTCTAAAATTCTTAGAGCAAAATAGAGCTTAGTTGCTTTTTTAGGCAGGCTACTCCAGCGAGCTGACATGGACTCCCCTAAGCCTGGAAAGCAAATTTGAGAAGCAATAGCATCTTCCTGCTTTTTTCACAATAATTGAGGCATGCCCAAGAACAACAACATCAAAATTGTCCGGAAAATTGGCAGATATGTCTTTCACACTCCCTTTTTCAACATAGACATGAACCATATGATTGGAATCCCTAAATGATTCCCGACAGACTTCAGCAATCGATCTTCCCTTGTGATTTGAATCCTCAGCAAAAATCAAAAAATTTGCTGATGAAGCTTCTGCTGTGTATAGGTAAAGAATGAGTGGAGAACCTTATTAGCCAAAATCTGTAATCTTTATTGTGTGAGTTCTGTTCTCCTGTAGCTTTCCTGTAGGTGTCATCCTCTTGATAATTTGTGAAAGAAATTACAAGTAGACACCTTTGTAACAGTGGGGAGCTAACATCTGGCTCCAACTGCGGGACGTGTGTTCACCTTGGTGAGTGCACGAGAACCTCAGATCCTCTCGGTTATCGCAGGTCACATAAAAACCAAAAACAGTGTGGTGGGGATGGCTTGATTCACACCTCGTGACCACGCTTTATTACATAAAAATTGCAGAATTAAAAAATAAGTAACAGCAGCAAATGCTCATGTGTGAGCTTTATTCTTCCTACCTACCTACACTAATATGAGACAACAGCATGTTATGTATATTCATACAACCAGTGTAACCAATCTAGCATCTTATCTTTGCTATTTCTCATTTCTTCGTGCTTGGTTCTAGACAACAATGATGACAGAGTCACCATAAAACAGAGATGTTTTAGAATCTGCTGATGAGTAAGATTGAATATCATATTGTCAAAACAGAAAAGGTTACTGAAATTTTGGCCATAGGTATCAGTAAGTGCACAAGAGGCCTCTATCCATTGACTGATAGGACTTAGAGACATACCTCCATCATAAATCTGTTCGGGCTGATCTTCAAAACAACTATCATTATTTTCATTGATGAAATGAATTTGAGGTAGACTAGCATCTTCATCATAAAACTGTTTGTGGAAATCTTTGGTAACATAAACTTGATGCAAGTCTGAATCTTCATCATGAAGCTGTTCATAAACCTGGAGCAGCTTCACATTGCTTTCTATTTCAGTAGTGTCATGAGGTTGTTCAGCTGTATCTTCAAACAAGGGCTCTTGTAATTCTTCCTCAATCAGATTATCTATGATACTTTCTCCAAGCTACTCTCTTTGACCTTCAACATGTTCTTCAAACTGTTGCTCTTTTTGTGCAATGTGGACCCTAGGGATGAGGGCATCGTACTCTCTAGCAAGCTGTTCAATCTCATCGACAGTTCCATCATGCCAGCGGAGGAGAAACCTTTCAAAAAACTCTGCCAATGAATCTATGGATTCATCCAAAAGACCATAGAACCAATTTTCTACATCTCTTTCCAAAGTTAAAAGAAAAAATGATCATAAGGTCATCCTCACAATAAACATTTAAATCAACCATCAATTTGCAGTAAGAGGCAGCGTGATAGATGGCTGAAATCTCATCATTTCCATGGAACTTTGGGAGAATGTCATGCACCTTTTCATGGTCATAGCAGTCATTAGGAAATCCACAGATATTCGAGAAATCCAATGGCATGAAAGCTTCGAGCATAAAAGACATCGTGCGGAAGCTCACACACTCTCTCCTTATTATTATCCATAAATCAAACAATGAGGTACCAAATCTGAAACATGCATATAACCATACCTCATACCAAATTGTGGAGTCGCCAAGGTGAGCTTGAAAGCCCTCCAATGGGTGTGCTCACCTCTACACCCAATAGGATCTTCAAATCTGCAAAAGGACAAGGGTTTTGTCCCTTCGTGGAGTTGCCATGTGAGAAGAAGAATCTGCAATATAATCTCCCACAAATGTCGTCAATGAAGCATAGTCTTCAAATTTCGGGAACTGGACTTTGTCCCCGACAACGGCACCAAAAATGTTGTCTCTCAAAATGGCATGCGTGTTGTTGAAGCCCAAAATGTAACACACCAGCTGGATGACAACTCTCTCAGGAGAGAGGCCAATGTCACCACACTCCTCTCCTCTTCGCTTCAGGTTGGCTCTTCTCCAACTCTAGGGGGGTATCCCTAAGATAGGATCGCTAAGGCAGGTACAATAAGCGGGCAAGGTGAATTGAAGAGGCTGCCTTAGAGAAACATATGTAATAGAAAGATGTATTTTAAATGGGTGATGGAAAAGACGGGAGGATCAGTCCTTGAGGAGAAGGTCAGTGCTAGTAACAGAAGGGAGCATGGAGTCAAAAAGAGGACTCAAGAAGGCTTTGCGCTTCATAAAAGTGAGATTTGATCTAATACGTTCCATAAACAAAGACGAGGAGAATATTAGTATAACCGACTACAGTCTATTACTCCTATGATCTTCTGAAAACACAACGTCAACAAACAACTTGAACCCAAATGTTTGCCCAATGGACTAGAAATAGCCTTCTATGTTAGATCTACTCTACAACTTAAAATGGAAACACGCAGCCATGCAAAGAGAAGCCAAATCTGTCCATAAACCCAGCATGATATTTTTCATTAAGTCCCATGGGAAAAGAAGAACTCCCAGAAAGTTTTCCATGCTTACAATGAGGAGGCTAGCTCCTTTTATAAGTCAAAAAAGCTCTTTTAAAACTAAAAGAAATAAAATAATAATAAAGAAAAAGTGGGTAAGCTCCACTTTTCTCTCCAATGCATGACTAAGAAAATAATGACATAACTAAAGGGAGCCAGCTCCATGTATCCAAAGCTGCCGAAAACAAAAGTCGACCTGTTGTATGCTCGGCTGAAGTTGGTAGACACGCAAATTGCCAGCTAATGAAGAAAAACAAAAACGCGGCCCTAGATGCTGATGCCACTGAGCTACTGCCCCGTAAATTTCCTCCAAACTTCATGTTAAGCCAGTTGGTGAGTTAGCTTCACGCGGACTTCAGCCAGATACTCGGCTGTCATCGAAAGTGTGGGACCCCCGATTATTGTATGCTGCGTGCTGATCATACTGCTAAACCCTGAGATTCGGCATTTTGATTTTGATTTTTAGTTTTTAATTTCACAGTTCCACGTAATAGAGGGCGTGGAAATGCATTAGCCATCGGAGGAAATCGTGCTGTAGATGGGCGTTTAAAAGGTGGACAACCATACTAATCAAAAGATAATCCCAATGATGATCTTCGTTCCCATCAATTTAGATCTGCTGGTCTGCGGTTGCACTAACGGATTGGTTGCTTTCTAGCTGCTTTCTGCTACTAATTTACTGAGTGCTTGACCCCGTGAATTGCTCCAAAACTTCATGTTAACCTGGTTGGCGCGGAGTTCAGACCAATACACCGAAAAATCGGGTTCATGTTTTACGCGAAGAGTTACGCTGATGCCATCTCGAGCTTTTTAGAGTCACAGCTTCCTTCAACAGCAGCTGAAAACGAAGATAGCAGTAGAACAAAACGTGATGGGTTCCCGTGAGCTCCGATGATCTTCTAAAAACTGATGTGCGCTAAACATTATTGAAGCCCGAGCTTTGAATGTAGCCTTCTGAATCAATAAAATCTGCCGCCAGTGTAACCTCGGCTGTCAAGGAACTTGTGCTTTCGGGTGTATTTTCTGTCCAAGCCGAGTTTGAGAAAACGGATGTCAAATGGAAATGTGGAGTTCGAAAAAATTAACCTGCTGTGGCTCCGATCAATCAATATGCTCGATATCTAATCCAATAAACCAGGATCCTGGAGATGCATCTTCATTGGCATATCTGTGATTAGTTCTTGAAATTGCTCTCTTGTGGTTGATCCCATTCGATCAATTTTGCTAGCCGCGACAGTAGCAAATTCAAAACAACTTCATAATCTAACTATATAAGTTGGGCCTTCAGAGATTAGTGAATTTGGCTATTTTCGTGCTCTCATCAGTTACTCCAATATTTGATGCAACCACATGCCTGTTCAATACCATTGCCCTGCTCTTTGCATATGATGATGACAAAAATGTATCATTCATGCAGAAAGATATACACATTCTCCTCAACTTGCTTGAAGCGCAGTCTTGCACCTGATTTTCATGATATATATTTCTCTTTACAAGACATTGCCTTGATGACTTCCTGTCCAAGGATGCCCCCTATAATTGCACAAACTGGAGGGAATTCTCTCGTCCCGGCATCAACAATTCTTTCCAAGAGAATACCTGGTATTCGAGATTCAGGTAACCCCTGTTCTTCACAGAGTTTCTTCCGGAGGCTTAGCACAGATTCCAAATCTGCAGATGATACATGACCTGGTTGTCGACCCTCAGCCTGCTCAAACTCTTCTAAAATTCTTAGAGCAAAATAGAGCTTAGTTGCTTTTTTAGGCAGGCTACTCCAGCGAGCTGACATGGACTCCCCTAATCCTGGAAAGCAAATTTGAGAAGCAATAGCATCGTCCTGCTTTTTTCACAATAATTGAGGCACGCCCAAGAACAACAGCATCAAAATTGTCCGGAAAATTGGCAGATATGTCTTTCACACTCCCTTTTTCAACAGAGACATGAACCATATGATTGGAATCCCTAAATGATTCCCGGCAGACTTCAGCAATCGATCTTCCCTTGTGATTTGAATCCTCAGCAAAAATAAAAAAATTTGCTGATGAAGCTTCTGCTGTGTATAGGTAATGAATGAGTGGAGAACCTTATCAGCCAAAATCTGTAATCTTTATTGTGTGAGTTCTGTTCTCCTGTAGCTTTCCTGTAGGTGTCATCCTCTTGATAATTTGTGAAAGAAATTACATGTAGACACCCCTGTAACAGTAGACAATCAATCAAATATGAAGGTTTTGTTTTGGTAGGAGCACTCTTTATTGCCAAAGTCATATAGAGTCCTTATCTCAAAAGCAATGGTATTTTGGCACTAGACGGATTGGTCTACAAATGCGCTCTTCACTCATTGCAGCAATCTATCAAAAACAACTAAAGTTGTCCAATGAAGCTAAATAGGTGCATACAGCAGGAGAAATCATGAATTATATGGCGATAGATGCTTATCGTATTGGGGAAATTCCCTTCTGGTTTCATCAGACTTGGACAACAGTACTCAAGCTCATATTTGCTTTAGGCATCCTCTTCCATGCAATTGGATGGGCCACACTTTCAACCTTGGCAGTTATCAGCATTACCATGCTTTGTAACTCTCCATTAGAAAAGTTACAACATAAGTTTCAAATTGAACTCATGTCAGCCCAGGATCAGTGGTTAAGGGCCACCACAAAAGCTTTGGTGCATATATATGGAGGTTAAACAAGGCCAAAAATTGGCAATTTGTGGAGAAGTTGGATCAGGAAAATCAACTCTTTTAGCTGCAATACTTGGAGAAGTACCAAAGTTGAGGGGAAGTGTAAGTAAGAATTATTTACCCCCTTACCCTAACATTGTTAACCTTTTAAATTGATGGATTCTCTTTCTCATGTTCTCAACCCTACTTCTGTAGTTGCAAGTTTGTGGCACTCTTGCATATGTTTCTCAGACTGCATGGATTCAAAATGGAACAGTACGAGACATCATACTATTTGGGCATCCCATGGACAAGCAGAAATATCAGGAAGCTATCCTCAAGTATTCGCTGGATAAAGACCTCCAGAATCTTCCCTTTGGTGATCAAACTGAAATAGGAGAAAGAGGTGTCAATCTCAGTGGTGGCCAAAAACAATGGATACAGCTTGCCTGTGCTTTATATCAAGATTCTGATATTTATCTTTTGGATGATCCATTCAATGTTGTTTATGCTCATGCTGCTAATAGCTTGTTTAAGGTTAATATGGTGATTTCCTTTTGATATAAAGATTTTCAGATTATTATGTGCCTAGCACTTTTGTATGTTGCCCCTTTCTATAGTAATGATTTTCGTTTTGTCTTAGCTTTCTGATATGCTATTAATCATAGATTTTGATGTGTAGGAATACATAATGGGAACACTGTCAAAAAAGACAGTAATCCTTGTAACACACCAAGTTGATTTTCTCCCTGCATTTGATGCTATTCTAGTTAGGAAACAGTTGTCCTAGTCATTGAAATATGTTTGTTTGCTTGTATGCAACTTTTTGACAACGTTTTTCAATGGATGGCACATGATTATAATTCTTGTAATTTTGACATATTTACTGTTGATAGTTTTGGCAAATTTTCTTTGAATTTCTACACTAAAATCTCTCTTTTGCAGTTGATGTTGGATGGGGAGATTCATCAAGCTGGGCAATATCAGGAACTACTGGTCTCAAGTGAGGCATTTAGGGAGCTTGTGAATGCACACAAGAACACTGTTTCTCAGCAAATCAGTAGTTGATTCAACGTCTGGAGGTATTGAGTGCAATTGTTCTTTGCTCCTCTGTTCTTTCCCTGGTCCTGCTCCCAAAGGGTACTATCAATCATGGTTTGCACAATAAAACTAAAGGTTAACTGTGGGAGATTCTGCTATTACTGGGTGTTTATTTGTATAAGATAATCATGCCTAACAATTTGAACTGGTGCAGGTTTTGTTAGGATAGCCATATCTTATGGTGTCTCATTGGACATATCATTGGTATTTAGTATTTAAAACCAAGGCACACTAGCAAACTACATTGTGTCTATAGAACGCATCAAACAGTACATGCACATTCCTAGTGAGGCACCAGTAGTTATAGAAGATCTCAGGCCACCAGCTAATTGGCCCTCGCATGGGAAGGTGGAATTACAAGAATCGAAGGTGCCTAAGTTCTTCTTTTTGACAAGATAACTGTGTTAACAATATTATATTTTGAATTGAAATTTGCATGGTTATTGATGATTGCAGTCAAATATATTCGTTATGCATATTAGATATAGATCCAACAACGCCCTTGGTCATGGGCATTACATGTACATTTGAAGGAGGGCAAAAGATTGGCATTGTTGGTTGAACAAGAAGTGGGAAGACCACTCTCATTAGTGCTATACTCTCATTAGAACAAGAAGTGGGAAGACCACGTTGGAGGCCAACCATACTTACTGATAAGCATATGTGTGGAAAGGAACCTTTCCACAAGCAAGCTGGAGAAGAGGATGCAAGTCAAATGAAATATTTCCATGAGATCTCCAGTATCGATCAGATATATGTCTCTGCACTTCTTCATCGAAGCTTTAGTTTTGAATTCATTTGTTTTGCAGCGTCTGTACTGTTTTCAATCAAAATTTTATTTTGGAGATTTTAAAGTTGTAATCATGCCCATATTTTCAGATATCAATGTCCCCATTGACAATTGAGGATTTCAACCTTTTTGCTTCACCAAGAAAACTTTGTAGGACTTTACAACAACAGTCTTCCTCGGAATCTTCAAGTGTGAAAGGGCATGCTAGCAAACAATGTGAAAATGACAAGTTGGACACTTCAAGCGACGAAGACTCGAGCGAAGCAGATGGCCTGACTTCCAACCATACTAATTATGAACCAAGTAAGAGAATGCAAGGGAAGCTGACTGTTTCTCTGAAAGGTGGGGCATTGCAAACTGTCCAAAGAACTGAATCTATGTCATCAACTTTTTTTAGTCATATTTGCATGGATGAAATCCCAGAACCACAATTAGCAAACGTCATGCGAGTACATTCCCTTGAAAGAAGTGCTGGACAAAGAGATGCCAGCCTAAAAGCAAAGAGCCTTACGTTTATTTTGAGATCCATCTTTGCTGTGTTGTTTTTTTCTGCACTTCTGATGATTGTAAAGCAAACACGAGGAACATCATCTCTTGGTTCAAACATAGAAGACTGCATGAAGATTTTCGGACAGATTCTCTGTATTAGCAGATTCAAAGTCTGCTTAGTCTCTGTTTCTGTGCAATTTGTTAGGACACATTGTACCTTATTGATGTTCTTCTCATCTCTAATGAGGGGCCAATAGAAAAGGTTTATGGCATGTTTGTTATTTCATTGATATAATTGATTCATGATTTTCAGTATTTCCAAAATACTCCTTTCAAATTTCTATTTAATAATCATTAAGGTATAAAGCACATCACAGAAAATGGCAGCAAAGGCACATTGCCAAGAAGTTGCAAAAACTTCAGAATTGGTGGTGTGTACTACAAAGTCCAAAATGCTATAAAAGCAGTTGTGACCCCTATTAATGGTGGAATGACACAAACAATATAACATAAAGCATTGACCCTTGGTCAGCTAGGAAGCTCATTGCAAAAATTCCACTTGTGCATTGTAATGGTGGAATGTAGAATAGTTACTTAATTCAGTCAGTCAATCTTGAATCATGAAATAGGGTTTATAGTTTATATGTCTTGGACTTGATGATTAGCATATATGTTATTTTATTTTTTAAATGGGGAACGATTTCTGAGATTGTATTATCAAAGCTTTCATGTCCATTACTGGATGAATAGCTGAGGAAAGCCTGCTAGT